>LOND01000141.1:120697-134637 GCA_014220965.1 Paragonimus kellicotti | reverse complement strand
TTACCACCCAGTCTAAGATAAACAGTTCTAGAACATCTAATTCCACAATGACTCTGAAAGTACTTACATTTTAGCTAATTTTAATGGCCTGTAGGTTGATGGTTTGTTCACTATACCCTATTCGGTATTTTCAGAGAGAACGCAAAAATGTTCTCTACAAAACAGGCAATCAACGGCGCAAAATGGGGCCGCAAATGATAAACTACTTCGAAACCAAATTGAGTGCAACGTACATGCACCGTCTGATTCGGGCAAGCGCATAAATGACCATGCTTACTTGTCAATAAGCACTGTGGACTACGAAGAAACTTTAGTTTGTATCAAACGGTGACGTTACGGTCAAATCTACTACCAAACAATTGCCAGTAAGACGACGAACGAAGAGTCTAACACTTACTTCTTGGAGCAAATAAAACAGTACTATTGGAGTGCGGAATCATGTAGTAGTGTTTAATAAACTGACACGAAAAGATGAAGATGGTCAGACAAGTGAGGCTAACACTCGGCAAAATTGCGTACGCCCCACCCAATTCTATTGAATTCAACAAGGTCAATCAGTCTGCGTTGTAAAAATCCGGAACGGACAGATTATATACATACCTGGAATTGCTGACAGACATGACTGTAGAGCTCACCGTCAGGGGATGAGTAGAATTGGAGACCATCATCTGTAGAAGTACAAAAAGAAAAGAGTGCAAACTTAAATCTACAGATGTAGTGGGTCGATATATTATTGGTCATCACAGTTGCGAGGGTTATGCACGTTGCGAGGTCACTGACCATGATCCGTTCCAGTGTCCACGAAAGCTTTTAATAGGTAATACGGTTAATCACACGCACCTCATGTTAGGTCAACGGCGTCCAGCGAAACAGTCACGGGTTTCACAAGCTGAAGAAATATGATCGTCTGACTCTTGTACGATCTGACCAAGCCCCCAACAGTCTGATTGTAGAAAACGCATTAAAGGCGATAGTCACAGTAGACGACGTCATTTGATAACCTCAGCTATTCGTCGATAAATCGGAGTTATTTTACAGACAAACCGTGTTGTCACTCACAGAAACAGTCCGAGGTATTTTCGAGAATGGTGGGGAAACTAGTACAGTACCAACGTTCGTTACCAGTATTAGCAGAAATCAAGTTATCATGCATGAAATATGTTGTTGAAGGTCATTCTAATTTGCAACTGATACATATGCCCATCTTCTAGGAAACACAAGTAGTTTAATAGAGCTCTGGCATTGTTACTTCAGACAGGCTTAGCCATCACGATCATCGGAGTTACAGGCTAATCAGTAAGTCCCTATCCTTATGGAGAGGGTCACGAGGACTTGTTATAGCACACAAGCTGTAAACTGGATTTTCGACGAGAAACAAGCAAACTGTCAGACTAAAAAAAGATTAATACAAGAAAAACCTGTGAGCACAACAAGTCTTACCGCTGCAACCATGGGTGTGTACTGCTTGAGAGATGGATCCACATTTTCCGTGAACACGTACTGGTTCAGTACATAAACGAAACAGCTAATCATCCAAACCGTAACGATTTCTCCTAGAAGGCGAGGAATCAAGCCACTAGGCAAACCAGGTTAAAGTCAAAACCAAGAATTACTTACTTGAATAGGCTCATAATTCCCTCGTTTTTGATTATTCGAGGTAATGCAAACAAAAGATTTCTAAGTCGACACACTGCTGAAATCGTACAACCTGACTAATTACCCGTAGGCGCCATCACAACCCGCAAACTCGGCCATCTGTCGAATCATTATGACTGCAACATGAAGGAATATGGGCAAATTACCACTTCTTACCTTGAAAAGGGTAGCTGACGGTAACTCCAAACACCCGGGCGACAGTCAACTTAGAGGTCTGTGTGACGATTTCAATGAACCAAATGGGAGGTGGAAAACGTACTTCAATCAAAAAAACTTTGACTCCTCTATCTGTCACATAGAAGGACTTTTTATATACGCATGTGGTTAAGCGCTAACAGAGTTGACAAATCTATAAACAATCAAACCTCCATCAGTTTCTCAGTTGAATACGCCTTTATATGGGCGCCCAAAACGCTTGCGGGCAGTCCAGTAGTAAACAGACCGACAAGGCCAACCTCTTCGCGTAAACGTCGAACTGGAAAATAGCAATGATTTGAGATGCTCAAAAATACTACGTACGATATGCAAACACATTTGGGAATACGTAACGTCTGTAGTTCTTATCAATTAGGGTGTACAACACTGGTCTTAATTGCGGCGGATCCGGTTCATAACCCAACTAAGAGAAGCAAGATAGTTGGTTTCAAAAACACAAAGTGTATACCATCATCATCGTTCGGGCATATAGTAGAGGATGCAGAAGCATCGACGAACATGTCGGAATTATATAATCATAAGTGACTTGTAACCCGCTGTCCATGACGTACGTACCTGAAAACCAAATAAAAAAGTGTGACGTATAGACATGTGTGGTAGAATTCCCAAGTGCAGGCTCGTAGTTTATACATAATTGTAACAAGTGAAGTAACCTTTGACGGTTGTTAGGAAGACCTCTGAAACTCAGGCAATGAAAGTACAACAAAGCAACATTGGGTCTCATATAGTCAACCAAGTTGGAGAAAAATTAAAAAAAAGTTGGCCAACTTCAGTTCATAACTTGTTCATACTTGTTCATGCACTTGTTCATACACTTGTTCATACAATATGGAAGAACGAATCAACAGCACGCAATAACTGTCCAGCCACCACCGCGCTAATAGAATGTAACGATCGACAGTGTACTAAAAGTCAAGGTACTATCTCATACGCCACAAGATAATTTCTATAATTTGATATGTGATGACAGATACTCGTCAGAATGTCCAAATCTAGAAAGGAGCAGCCGGCGCGATGATTAGCCCTGTGCACTGCATCGACCCGGAAGGCTATGCTGACTAGGACTTCGGTCCTTCCAGGTTCAACCCTTGTCAGACAGGCCAAAGGGGAGCAGCCAGACGAAAAGCAGTTACACTCATAGGATTGTATGTCGCACTACTGACCGCGTAGGAGTGCTTAGGTAGTGAGGCACGATCCTATGGGCATACAGCAGAACTATTTTTATAGTTGCGGCACTGCTGTCTTCCGTATCAGGAAGGGGTTAGAAAAGGTATCCTCAAACAAAGAACACTCCGATCGCCCAACGGTTGACCGTGACCGCCGGCGTATTATCCAATACGGTCGAAAAACATCTATCACCCAAAAGCCCGATGTAGCTTTCGAGTACATCCACTGCGCGCAGCAGTGCTCAGAATCAGACATCAATGTCTTATTCACTGCGCCCTCGGGCTAGGCAAGCCCCTCACTGCCAAGTGAGTCAGACTTTTGAGTCATTGGCTCCGGGTGGGGTCCCCAAGAAAACCCTGTATCCTGTTGTCTCGCAGGTCAGACTTTTGGGTCGGAGACTCGGGATGGGGTTCGCGGCATAAACGACCGGGAGGAATCAAAGATTATCGTTCTCCTGACGGCGGCATTATTCACCCATCATGAAGTTCCCCTTTCGTTTCGCCCCTCAAGTTTTCTGTCTTTCACGTGCCCTCGGGTGGAAATTGTTTTCTGAGGCCAAGACAACTGGTAAACATTGGCGCCTTCAATGTCCGCACTCTCCGACAAGTCGGTCAGCAAGCTGCTCTGGCTAGTACTCTCTCAAGTCTGGAGCTTGATGTGTGCTGCGTGTCGGAGACGCGAGTCTACGATTCTAGCACCGTTATCCATTTGAGCTCACCCCTAAATAACTGACTATCCATGCGTTTCTCACTTAGGGTCTTTGGAGACACCGAGGCTAAATCTTGTGGCTAAGCTGGGGTGGAAGTCGCGATGCGTTGCCATGGCAGAGCAATGTTTGCTCGATTGGATCCCAGTGAACAGTCGCTTGTGCGCTGTCAGACTCAGCAAATCGGTCAAAGTTTGTCGAGGCGAACCAGAAATGCGCCGTTTTTATTGCAACAGTGTACACTCCAAAGGACAGCTGTTCGGATGCTACCAAGGATGCGTTCTATGACGCCCTCGTTGACCTTCTGAAGCAAACTAAACACTCAGACA
Organism: Paragonimus kellicotti; assembly: GCA_014220965.1. Lineage (NCBI taxonomy): Eukaryota > Metazoa > Platyhelminthes > Trematoda > Plagiorchiida > Troglotrematidae > Paragonimus > Paragonimus kellicotti. The sequence continues at coordinate 130,563 of LOND01000141.1, read as the reverse complement.
TCATCATACTAGCGGGCGATTTGAATGCCAGCTTGGTCGTCCTTTTTCGGGAGGCAAGCGACTGAGCGATATGGTTGGTGTCCGGTTGAAATGTACTAAAAACGACGAAAGATTGTTGCAGCTGTGTTCCTCTCACGATCTCTATAGTTCGAGCACCGCATTTAAACGCAAGAAGAGTCATCGTGTTATATGCAGACCTCCTTGTGTATCTCAGCTCATGGACACAGTTGGATCATATAGCAGTCAGTTACAGGTGGCGCCACTCTGTTAAGGACTGTCGTGCCTTTTGGAGCAACCACCTGGACTCGGACCATGCTGTTGTGCGTGCCCGTTTTGTTTTGTCATTTACCCAGAGGACATACACTCGTAAATGCAAAATATTAACTGGCATTCGAGCGAGGAGAATGTGAAGAACGTTGTTTATGACCATAATGACGAAAGGATGTTTAACAGGAAGCAATCGTGAACAAATGGCCCAGTTTGATTGAATTGCGAGAAACCTGACGAAAACTGGAAAGAGATCGCAACAGCTATGGAAGCATGCTGTGAAGAGGTATGTTCCGAAGTAACTATGCAGTTGCGACATAACTAGATTCATCTCACGCTGACAGAACTTATGAACAAGCGTCGCTCGATCCCACCTGGTTCTGAATATGATGACGACCGTCGAGAACTTAAACGCAAGCTGACTAAAAGCTTGCGCAAAGACCGTGAGCACTACTTGGTCGAACAGTCAGGACGATGGTACGAGGCTTTTTATCATACAATAGCAAAAACCTGTTGTCCCTGATCCGTGGTTGTACTGGTCGTCGAGTCGGTGTAAGTGAGACCATATGTGAAGATGGTTCACTTATCACCAAGCCAGTCGTGTCGACTTGACAGATGGGCTGAAGATTTTGAGGAACACTTCAGCTGGCCTCAGCCAGGCCAGGCAGACGGCGAGACCCGAAAGGCCGGTTATTGCATTCCAAATGGCCCTTGGTTACGAGCCTTGAATATGAAGTTATTGAAGTGTAACAAGTCTCCTGGACTAGATCATTTTTTCCTTTTCATTTTAAGAATGGTAGAGAGAGGTTGATATCAGAGCTGAAGAAAAAAAACCTCCAGGCGTTTTGGAAAACTGAAGAAGTATCCAGTGATTGATGACTATCAACGGTAATCCCCATTTTCAGAAAGGGGTTAGAAGTCTATGTGACAACCATAGGAGAATCAGCCTAGTGTCTGTTGCGTTTAAGTTGTTCAACTGGCCTTATATTACGCCACTTCGCCAAGCCCAAAGAATATCAAATTGTGAATATTCATGGTTGTGTGTGGGCTGAGATACTGCCAGGACGCCCAGACCTAGACAGGAGAACGATTAGGGTTCTCAACCAAAGCCTTTGGCTCAAAAGCCTGTACCGCAAGGCAGCGGTTGGGTGGCAATGTACCAGAACTGGTACTTTTTCCGGAAAAAGATGCCAACCTTCTTCCAACCCCCAACCTGGAGGACCAGGAGACTGGTTTGTCAGACCTCTACCCATTGGCCTGCCTGGTATGAGTGACTCTATCGGTGTGGTGATCACACCGTCCAGTTTAGCCCAATAGGTCATCGAGATGCGCAAGCCGTCACACCACGTCAAGGTCCAGTCTCGTTGTGACGGATACGTGAAAACAGACAAGATTCCTTCTGTCGTAAATGCATTGATCACATTTTTACCTTGTGTAAGATTATGGAACATCGGCATTCTTAGCTGAGCTGACAGTTGTGGTCATTTTAGCCTTAAACGTTGCTTTCCATTTGGTTGCTCGTAACGTTCTCTAGAACCGCCTCGTTCACAGAGAAGTTCCACGGAAATACGCGAACCTGTTGAGAACACTGTATACTTACTGTGTAAGTAGGATGAAGGTTAATGGACAATCGTCTCGGGTGTTCACCACTTCTTAGTGGTGTTCGTCAAGGGTGTCCGATTTCCCCTTTCCTGTTCAATTTTGTCATGGACGACATTCTGGAGGGTGCGCTTGAGGAGTCCAGTGAACTTGGTGTTGAGCTTCTTCCTGGCGCTAGGTTGACCGACATGGAGTATGCAGATAACATTGTCTTAATTAGCCTGAAAGTGGTTTGCTTTCGGTGAGTACTGATTTACCGTGTTCTAGACACAATGTGCCAGGCTAGTCATGGACACAGAAAGACCACATTGCCGTCAACTTTCGACAGCGTGGTACTGTTGAAGACTCTAAGTCAGATTGGAGGAACTGCATGTTAGTCGATCAAGCGCTGGCATGCACTTCGTCGTCAAAACTAAACTGACGCATATCAACTAACCAAGACACAAGTGATCTACACCTGCCTGAGCGAGATTACTTTCAGTCTAGGATTCCAGCCACCTGGATGACAGTGGGGCATAAGTGTATTATTACTGTTCAATCAGCTGCTATTCAGTGAGTTTCTGAGATCACTTAAATTCCCTAACACTCGCCAGAATATTCCACCTGACAACGGGTATAGTCCAGTTCGTAAGATTACTCGCTTGGCAGATCAGAGAGGATTGCTAGGCCTACTGGACGCAACGCGCTATCGATATGAAACAAGGCGCTGCTATCGGAAACCTTCAAAAGTTCCTCGACCTCACCCGAGCGCCAGGCAACAGAAAACTAGGTGCAAGTGGGGCTATTTGCAAAGCCAATAATGAGCCTATCCAAAGACGGCAGCGACGTTCATGGCGCTAGGCTGTGCACTTATAACAACGGTTCAAATGACATACACCGATACCCACATACTTAGACACCGCCTACTGGTCTGTTGACAATTTACACCTGGGATCAAGTTCCTGAAACGTTACAAGGCACAGAAGGAGCTGGTGTTTATCAACCTCTCTTACACGAAAGATTATACTAACAACGATGCAAGTCAAAAGTTGATACCTGCTATCGATCGCATTGATTCCGCAGTGGAATCGCGTTTATTGCCTTCCACTCGCAGGACTAGTCTCCTTGTCCTGATCGTTCTTCCTCGAAAAACTCTTACGTCATTTACCAGTTCACCTGCAGTTGTGATGGCACATACATTAGCAGAACGGACCGAAACTCGTGAAAGACGAAGGCGAAACACGTCTCAAATGGCTAGTGAAGAGAACGACTCAACGGTGTTCAGCACGCCAACACCCCAAAAGAAACATGACGTCTTCGACTGCGAAATACCTAATCGTGACATGTCATGTGGTAATTCCTGCCATTTCCTTTATGGTCTTGTTACGCAATCATAAACCGAAAATTTTGTCGTTTCCGAAGCGTTATTAATCAAGCGTCACGCATCGGCTCTCCGTTGGCAAAAAGCGCTGAACATAATCAATCTCGTTGTCGTAGCACTGAAATCGTTTACCTCACCCTGATTTAACTCAAACGAAGTCCGTTCGTCCCATTGTTTTGTCAGCATGCGGCAAACTTTTATTATTGAATGTTTTGTGTAACCGACTGTTGTAACTGCTTGTTGGCACGCAAACAGATAACGGTTACCGATATGGCGGATATCAGTAATGAACGATGGATTACGGAGTATACGCGCTTAGTTCCTGTTATAACTGAGTCCTATTGAACACGAATCGTTTAGAAACCCCTTCCGATTGGCCCCAACACTGTGAACGACAAGAACCAATGAGAACACGGACAAAGCAGACTCCGGATAAGCAATGTATTTAGCCACCAGACGCTTTGCGAATTTACATGAGAAACTGGTCTGTATTTATAGAAAATCCTTGACCTTGTGGCGGCGTGAGCGCGCGAAGAAATATTTGAATCCCACGCCGATGCATATCTCAGTAACGACTTGAGATATCGGATTTCTGACAACAGAATCGTGTTCTTCGGGTCAGGTTTACCCCGACCCTAACAATTCCCGGCCAAACCAACCACCTGAGGCTACCGCATGAACACATAGCGAAGACTGGCCTTCAAACAGAGCTTCTTTATGTCGCTCAGCCCGAAGACAACATGGTCACAAACCCGTTCGTATTTATAGGGTTTGTGACTAGCAACAAAGCAAGGTCAAAAGGAATGGACAGTAGTCTAGACAGTACAGTGTACGCATGTAATTGGGATTACAATAAGTCGGCACGAAGGCTCAGGACACTTGTGAAGGCCAGAGAAGTACATGACCATGCCTACTGTGAAAGTCACTTAGAACCGTACTTTGTCTGTTCTTCTGCTACACAATATTTTCGGGGAACTGGGGACTTCCCCGACACCGACCGATGAGAGTAAACGAAAAGCTTACAGTCCACAATGTATGTATTCTTGCTGTCTTGATGAACAGATATATAACGCTGCTCCAAACATCTAACGAAAGGTAAAAACCCTATCTACGCAACAGCGTGCGTGCCGAACCCCATCTTTCCTTCTCTAACATGTCTCCCATGTCACAGTGTGAGAGTCGAGATAAAATCGCTGACTTCAGTTTGCGTACGTAATCTTGAGCGTACAGACGAAGAAACATTGTCATAATAAACGTGGCGGTAATACGGTGAAGAAAGATCAGTCAGCTTGAACCCTTCCCTTCGAAGTTCTACTTGCTTGATTAACCTCCTCGGATTATCGTAGACAACAGTCCTGTATGCTTCACTGATACATTTGTTGACAGGTGAGCGCTCTGGGTCAGTCGAGCATTGGCTTGAAAAGTCGGCTATTATCCTGATGTGAAGACCACTTCTATCTCGTCAGCTTGCATAGCTAACCAAGCTTCTCGAACAGCGAACGACTTACGAATATCCTCTTTCAGTTTGCTAGATGAATCGCCATAAGAGGTGTTACGTCGGACAACCGGCAGCTCTAGATATCAACCAGATATCCAGTACGTGCTATGTTGGTGTTCAACCGTGCAACGTGGTAGTGTCCTCTGCCTCAATTCTTCCTAAGATTCCGATCCAGCAGCCGTTGGGAGCATGGAGTTCGAGCTGTTGAGCCTATATTCTGAGTTACTTTGGTTTATGTAAGCTACATTAGGAGCCTAAGTTATCACTCCGGCTCCGGGAAATGTTCCATTGACATACTTTGTATTGACTTATTAACCTGTCGTTCCGTGGACTACTATATGGATGGACGACAACTCCAGCCATAATGTCATCGGAATGGCCCAAAGTCGAATATGTCAATATGAACCCACAAACGTAGGTTTTAGTTTTCAAATCGCACAACGTTCACCATAATATTACATCACGTGAAGACTGAAAGTCCTAAAATGTAAAACCTTGGCAGTGGAGACCTATGGATAGTGGTAAAGCAGGAGGAGGAGAGTAATTGATGATTAATTAAACAAATTGGCAAAGGAGAAACAGATTAACGAGGCCAAGTGGGCATTCATATTAGTCCTTGCAAATTCAGGCGACGCGGATCATTCTATGGGACCAAACGGTCTCTTGACATAAGGCAGATTTGTGTCAATTTGGTCCAGGCTTTTCGTATTTGGCATTTACCGGCTGGGAGGTTTGTTGGCAAATAAAACAAAATCACAACAAACTAGCAATACCTGGGTCTGAGAAAACAAAATGGTCAAATTGTGAAGCTATACAACTAAGACATCTAATCATCTAATCACCAACGACCTCAGAAAATGATACTTTTGAACCGAACCGTCGTTTGCCACAACAACCGTTAGGAACGTCTTGAAAGCAAAAGTTGCCCAGAGAAAACGGGGACAACTAAATAAAACAAGATTAAACAGAAGACGATAATCTTATGGATGCAGTAGCGTAACTGACTATGACAGAGTGTCAACTGGAATGACGGTCCTAACCAATGATTCGAGCGAACACGAGATACCCAACAGGGCAGGCATCACCCACCCACTTTATCCGACAGAACGATAGGGTCTTCATATGTCGCAATCACGTAATATTTTGACAACCTCGCAGCTTTACCTAACTGCCGATGGTTTCAGTAAATAAAGCCCGATGCGATAAACGCCCAGTTAACAGACGGAGCAAGGGACAGCCATCCTAGGCTATGCATTTGTAATGTTTTACCAACTGAACGCGTATTCGGAGAGTTCTGAAATAGGTGGAGACGAACGCCATAATTTTTCGAGCGATCAATTCGTATGATGGAGACTAAGTGTCGGAAACAACCGTGGTCGAGCAGAACAAAACTATTGAGATCTTCCTCGCAAAAAACCCACATTTCCAAGCCACGGTGCAAAAAAAAGATCGTACAAAAACCTTATGTACACTTCCCTTCGGCGATAACGGGATGCATTTTCGAAACCAGAGATAGCGCAGATCAGCATGGGCGGTACGAGATTTTGCCGTTCTAACGGACATCTCACCGGCAACATCACGAACTGACAAGATAGTGCTATCCAAGTGTGTAAGAAGGTCCATCGTCCAGTTATAAAGGTATATTGTTTGGCTTCATCTTCAAGTTATTAATCCATCTGCTCTTTCTAAACCAGCTCTCATATACCAATTGTTGGATGAACAAAGCCTATGACTCTTCTGCTTTTGGTATGAAATCACTGCGCGGCTAACCTTTGTTGTATAAAACCCTAGAGGGACAGTTTGCAACAGAGAAAGTGGGAATGAACACGTCCCAGTCCCGAAGTAGAATTCGGCAGTTTGAAGGTGCAAACCGCATTCTATACAAGCCAGCCCGATCATTCACCTTATTCGATGTGAACTGCATACTTTGGAACGGGGCAGACCAGATACCGTCATTTGGATGTTCTGCGTCAATCAACTTCGTGCCGGGACTGAACTATGTTAATTAGATTCCCCTGGCGCTCCCTCTAGAATGTCGTCCAAAGCAAACTTTTGTTCTTACTTTTGCTGGGCAACGACCCCACCGACAGCAACGATTAGCTGTTGAGAAACTGGCTTTACCATCGGTTAGGCATAATTACCAAACCAGCTTAGAAAGCTGCCTTAGTGGTACTCACTCCGAAGACCCTAATAGCTGCTGGACTCAAATCTCACAGGCCATTCAGAAAGCAGGTAGTGTAGCATGCGGCACAGGGGTACATGGGGTAAACAAACATTGGATTTCAGAGAAATCCCTGGAGTTGTTAGAAGCCAGACGGAAGGTTCCTCCTGGTAGTTCACATAACAAGTCTAGAAGAGATATCCGTAGGAAACTGAAACGTAGTCTAAAGGCTGATCGTGAGGCTTGGTTAGTGGAAAAAGTTAAGGAAATGGAAACCGCATTTGCCTCAGGGAACATCGGTAAACTGTTTAAGCTGATCCGTGCCACCGGTCCCAGGCGACCGTCGGTCAGTGAAGCTATCAGCGAGGTAGATGGTACACTAGTCTGTAATAAGTCCAGAAGGTTAGAGCGTTGGGCGGAACACTTTGAGGGTCAATTTAGTTGGCCTGCTGCTTCTATTGCGTTGCCGCCACAAACTTGTGATGTAGCACCCTGGTCGGTAGATTTGGAACCACCCACTGAGACTGAGGTTCGCAATTGCCTTTCGGCTCTCAATCGTAATAGGGCTGCTGGCCCAGATGATCTCGTGCCGGCACTTTTCAAAGAAGGTGGAGAGGCGTTAGTAGAGGCATTGACTCAGTTGTTTCAACTTGTGTGGACGACGGAGACCATCCCTCCGTGCTGGGGTCACTCGATAATAGTTCCCATATTTAAGAAAGGAGCCCGGGGCTCTTGCGAAAACCATAGAGGGATTAGTTTGACCCCAGTCATTTCAAGGGTTCTAGCATCAATTATACTTCGTCGACTCACTGCAGTTCGGGAAGTAAACATTAGGGAAGAACAGGCAGGGTTTCGCCCTGGGCGGGGTTGTATAGATCACATTTTACCCTTCGTCAAATTCTGGAGCAGCGTCATGTGTACCGCCGGCCAACAATCGCCGTATTTCTGGACTATAAAGGTGCGTTTGATTCGGTGGACCGATCTACACTTTTAGAGTCGCTTAAACGTAGGGGTGTACCGACTAAGTATGTGAACATACTGTCGGCGCTTTATTCCCATACCTCAGCTCAGGTTAGGGTTTACGGTGAACTGTCTGACAGTTTCAGCACCAGGAGCGGCGTACGTCAAGGCTGTCCCCTTTCGCCATTTTTGTTCAATTTCGTCATAGACGAAATAATGGAGGACTGTCTGCGGCACTCAAATGATGCCGGCGTGGACCTCCTACCTGGTGAACGACTGGGCCCTGATCCAGGGAGTTACTGACAAGGTGGAATGGGACCGTATGTAGTAGTACGACGTTGTGGCTAGGCGAGTTCGATTCCGGATGAGAAGCATCAGTATCGGGATTATGAAAGCCAGCTATGTGAATGGTATGACATCTTGACCCGAAGGGAATGAGCACCAGATGTGTCAACACCCCCACGACCGGTGAGCAGATCATTGAGTGAACGGCGAGAACGTGACCGAAATTTTCCGCAATTGGAATAATCTTTGCTTGTGGAAGATTGCAGTGAAGATGATCGATCACATGTGTATTAGGTTGCGTTGATGCATACACCCCGTGTCTTGATGTCGTCAACGTACAAGCATTGCGCCATCCGCGTTGTCGATTCACCACATCAGTTAATTGGTCTCTATCTGCTGAATATGTGAATTCGTGAAAGAAAAAACTACACCAGAACTTGTCATGACTTGATCTGGCTCACTCACAATACGCGCACGACATCATCCATGACGTACAGTGATCTACATGACGTACACAAGCAAAACACACGTTCACATTGTCTGCACGTAATCACTGTTTGCAAATTGGCGTGATCAGATGAACCCAACCGTCTAGCATTGTTATGCGCTCCATGATGATTGACTTGGTTGACGTGCGCGGTATAGAGATTGAAAGCCCCTGTCTACCGTTCAACACAGAATGACTTGCAACGCTGCAAAACAGATCAAGCCCGTGCCTCGACAGGCCCGGCAACAGTAACCAGCCTGCAACATTACAGTAGGACGCTAAATACATGAATCCGATTTCACGCGTAAATCTTTAGGTAGGAATCTCATCATTACGACTGAATCATACATTCCCTTGATGACAGACGCCAAACAACTTACAACAGATTGGTACACTCACACGCGCAATAGAACATTAGGACCAAACACATTCCAGCACAGATTACGGACACTGCTGCTGACCACACAACCGATGCTTCGGAGTGTATATTCAGCAGGTGATGTGGCGCGAACACTAGTTTCCTTAAATTCGGGCACCTTTCAGACTGATGGATTGCAACATATCAATTGAATACACGGATTTCACACGTTTGGGTCGATGGCCTGCGCAAGTTCCAGACAAAACTGACCTAATGAATTCACGCTTGTCGACAAGATTCACTGACACTTTGCCGAGTGTTGGTTGTCACATTTCACCGGTAACCGAATTCATGTCGATGGTTGAATGAGAGTGCATGGACTCACTGGGACGGTGGGATCACGTCCGGTTAGTGGTCGACAAACAAATTGTATAGACTGAGGGAGATTTGAGTGGGTTTGGGAAACGGCAATATCTGTCATATCATCATCAACACAGGATGCACAGTGAACGAACATTAGATTAGGCCTGCACATCTTCCATATTCACATGTGTGAGGTGGTTGGTTGGATGCCCGGACACATACCGTGAGTTCCAGGAGTATGCTATGATAATCAAATGTCGTGTGGCATTGACATTGGTGCACATTTCCCATCAAGATTCATTGATGCTCGACCGAAAATCACATTATCACGACCGTCACGCACAATCTGTAATCGATTCAGCTAGACAATCTCAAATAGCACAACGAGGATTATACATTCTGATGAGACCTTACATCTTTCATGAAATATATTAACACTGGTCTGGCGAATCACACCAATGAAAACGACGATATCACTCTCCACACACGGTCTCTTCGGTGTATCCCTCCACTGCACAAGCAAAAATC
>LOND01000141.1:107295-120597 GCA_014220965.1 Paragonimus kellicotti | reverse complement strand
AAGGTCTGAGAATGTGGTATGCATTCACACCAGTAGCTGCTCCTTCCGAATGACATTCGACATGAACAACATAGAGAACAAACACATGTGGGAAGTGATGAGAAAATTGTATTTGAAGCGTCTGTGGTGCATGGTAATAATCGTTTTCGAGTCCGGTGATTGTCATATTGATCGGAATATTTTTCCGCACCGCGATAGATACCTGGCGTTTCAATCATCAAGTCGCGACTGGCTGAGAGGTGTACCTCTCAGTGATAGACAGCAGCTTGAGTTCATCTGTTCCGTATACCGTTTCGTATGAACGACACGCGACCTCAATCTAGTTGGAAACAATGCAGTAGAGTGAATAGAATTTACTTCTGAAGATTCCAAGTGATAGAGTGGGACATAATACCCTTTTCTCACGCCGCTGCATATCAACCGAAGATGAAAACAGCCATATGATAGCGTCATTTCCAGCCATTTCCAAGGGCAACATTTCGTCGACCAGTATCTATCTGAAATATTCCACACAAGGAACAGTACAAATATCGTATAGACAAGGAAGCTGGAAACGTTGTCATACATGTTTCATCATCAAATGTGTTAGTGTTCTTGTTGAAATGCAATGCCAACATTGTGTGGTCGTATATTTCCATTTCGACCATATCTTCGAAACCACACAGAATGAAGCACTCTCAGGCTATAGAATGACGTATTCCATCTGGAACATTGCAATAAGTGCATTTACAAGACTTGAAAAAGTGACCTAACGCCAATAACGGGTGATTTTCGCAAAAATGGTGGAATTTTTTCATCACCAAACCAGTACTTTTGGCACTTGATCGATGTATTTCAATATTTGCAGTACCGCTGTTTATTTAAAATTGATGCATTGTAAGTACTTTGCCGAAATTCCGATTTTAAAATTTTCAAAAATATTAAAAAACGAGGATTCGCGCCAAAATGACTGTTTTCCCTTCTGAACGACATTCAAGGCGAATCCCTCGAAACAGATAATTGCCTCAACTACCACTCCAGAAGATGCATACGTGTACCGGAACAAAAACAAAGCGTGATCACTGCAACCTACTGTCATTTCGCCGATGGCTTTGTCAACCAAACCAGGCTCGTTAATGAAGACTAGATCTGAACTGGACATTGCAAAACCCTGGTGCCATCTGGTAGGGTCCAGCACATCTTACAGTAACCCTAATTTAACAGTGGTTTGAAAAACCGATGCGAAAGAAGAGTCCCTACCGGATCACACGTCCAGAGCTTTGAAATCAATACTCGGTCGAGTAAAATTGCCTAGTATTAAAATGCTGTCTGAAGTCAATTCGATGACTGTGCAAAGCAGCGGCTAGGTGAGCGTCGTACACCGTGTCTGTTGCGAGTAGGCGATATATGAGGGCTAAGGTGAGAGCTTATTAGAACGGAGACGAATGCGTAGCCAAACGGACTCGGGTACTGGACGAAATATTTGATCGTCTAATTCCGCGTGTGTCTATATTATTAGACAGGCACAGGCGTCATTCCGCTTATCGATCCTATCTTTTCGTAAAACATTCATTTCAGGTAGGTCTACTTCTACGTCCCTTATGTCTGGCCGGAGCCACGTCTCTGTAAGTGCCATGATGTCAAATTTCTTTTCCAAGTGGAGCAACCTCAGCTCCGGAAGCTTATTCGCCAAGCTTGAAATGTTAGTGTACATGCAGCTCCAGTCACTTTGGTTAATTACAAATGTCCCAGATGTTACCATCCGACTGTTTGGTATCGTGATCTGTGGACGGGTGACTACTGTTGGAGCTGCTGAAGGTTTAATTACATATGGACTGAGGCCGACTCGCGAGAAGTCGGCGTGAGCACGCATTTGAGAGAACTTGTACAAAGAAGCCACTACCTGTTGAGAAGCTAGCTATTGGTTCGAGGTCTGGAAATTGAAGTGACGATCTTCTAAGTTGTCTCAGTTTATCTAGGGAGCGATCTGTGAACCACGAATGTCCCCAGCCACGTTAAACTGATGATAATGCCATGCATTCAGAACCATATAATAATAATATATATTTCTCAACGCATTCGTGAGAGACACGCTCGGATGTGCGCGATCATGACAGATAATTACAGGCGTTACAAATCAACAAATGTTTACATTATAAGACAAACATGAAGTCTGCTGACAAAAGAAAGCATAATCAGAGAGAAATGGGTTGCGGTTTACGAAAGTTTGATGCACACACCAGTAAAGAAATAGTTCGCTCATTCCACAGATTCTGTTCAAAAGATGAGATGTTACACTAATTTTTCTTATACAAGGTTATGTGGGGGACGATGTTTCAAATATTTCAAGGTCATGCCGGGAAATACGTGCAAATGCATCTTCGAGGGATTCCGCCATTATTTGACATAATTGGCTACGGAAAATGTTGAAATAATTCGGCTCGGGCGAGGGAGTACGGGAATTTCCAAAATCCGGCGAAGAATTGAGCAAACTCCAGCGCAGGACTTCTTCGATTGTTCGAAAACGTCAAAAAGTTGAAAATCTCGCGAACTGCTCGGTCAATACGGGGTTTCTAACGTCCATTCATCGCGGAAATTTCCTCGCATAACGGATGTTTTCAAGAGTGAGAAAAAGAACACAATCTTACGTGTTAAATGGGGAAATGCGGAGTGATCACATGTAATATGATAAATAATGTATGTATAATATTTTCTTGACAAAAACTTCACGCGATATAATTGTTTTCTTTTCCTTTCATTGAAGTATATAATATCGGCAGGTAATTGTTATAGTATTCCGCGATTATTGGGTAGTTAGCAGCTACTTCTAGAATGATTATCACGTGATAATCAAAATTCCATACGAAGTTTTGACATTAGTTTGTTTTATAAGGTCAATGTTTAAGCTAGAATCTATATTTCATAGCACAAAACGGTTAATAGTGGTTAACAAGTAGGGTTTGAGGCAGGGAAGACAGCACGAGATATGAATTGAGGTTTCAATGCACTTATGTGAGGTAAACGTGGGCAGCATTTTTTCAGTTTTCTTTGGAGAGTTTTTGTATGCTAGTCAAATAAACCGTCAATATCGGATACGAACAACTATAGGCTGATGGTTTATCGGGGTGAATAGGTTATTACGAATGGGCATACATATAATACGTGAGTCATAATCCTGTTTTTGTTCTAGGTAAGTAAGTAGGAACGGGTATGTATGTTACATGTAGCTGATAGCTAAATGTTCTCCGGACCACATTCAAAAAGGAAATCAGAAGATACACATCTCAGCCGTGAGAAATTTAACTCTCAGCAGTTTTGGTGCGTCTAGGTGGGTAAGGTGGCTAGGATCTGGGCATTCTTGTTACTCTAGTACAGATAATATCCCTTATAAAAGCTTACCTCTGATGAATCGCCATTGGAAGGAATGATCACCGGGCGACGATGTCGAAGCGGCCGACTCTGCCACTCCATTTATGATTGGACTTCGGTCAGAGTTGTCAAACAGTTTGCCCGACCCTCTTCTTGATTCTTTCTAAGTATGGAAGGTCAGGTTTTAGGCGTACGTGGGCCATACTAGAACCTCGAAGTAGGTGTGCTCTTGTGAGCGCTATCTCGGTGTACTGAGGGCTTTCGAAGGTTACCTTCAGTAGGCGAGGAAACTGCGTTAGAGCAGTCGACTTAGACCGCGAAAGCCGTTGGAGTCTAGCTGACTTGCAGCAATCCTCCAATCTTGTTACGACACATATTTCGGACCATAATTGGCGGTCATGGTGTTCACGCTCAACCAATGATGTCGCCAGCGATTCTGCGAGGTTAGAAACAATTATGCTGTATGGGTTACCAGAGGGCTTGAGCTTATGCCAGTGACAAAACGGAACTTCAGCGTCTTTGAGGCGGCTCCTAGTATCATTTGCCTTGTCTTTCCATTTACTTTCGCCAAGAGCTTCTGGTCCCCTGACTAACGAGCTATTCACAGCAGAAGGGTTAACTCCACCGGTTCTTTTGCTGCTACTTGTCACCCATACGCTCCGATTAACAGCGGAAACCTTAACGGCGCTACTGGCAGTGATGAACATTCAAAGAGGTAATCACCTTGGTCTCTTTAGCTGGCTGCTGGACATCAGCGGTTCTGATTGAAGTCCTCAAGCTCTCACGCAAAAGTGAAGGTCTAGGAATCGCTGTGGCGGGGTTTAGCAGACTATTTGTCTGGCAATAGACGTTATTCGTCAGGTGTTCGGTTTGTGAGTGGGCGTCACAATCTATAATGGGACGGGCGGAATCGTGAGCGGCATGAGCAGCCGGACATTCGTCAGGAAAGAGTGCATTAAATCCTGTTCTACATTTACTACAAGAGGAAGAACGAGACAATCAACAACGTCGTGTGTTAACGTTTTGTAAAGCGCAACTGTGACTTGGGGTTCGCATACCCTGTGAGTCCAGCGTTGGCAACCGTGACAACATAGTCCCTGCTGGTTAGAGTTCACAGATTTGGTACGCTTAATACACAGACGGACTGCAACTTCGGTAGCCTCGGTAGGAACCATAAATATACGGGTTCGAGGCAGATGCAATATTCCAGTGGGTCAATAACAAGTGACAACAAACATAATGTCCAACGTTTGCAACCGGAGCACAGTAAGGTCTACCCCAAATGAGGAAAAAGCCACAAGTCAACCAGAAATGCGTAGTAGCAAAACACAGATACCGGAGAAGGCTCCATTCACCTCGTGCCCCTGTTCATGTATAGAGGGTCCCACAGTCGGAAATTGAACCACCAATCAGAAGTGGTCTCACGTTCACTGACCGCTGGCCTCGGGCTCTGGTTGGTCATCTTCCTCAGCCTGCCTGTTCGAGGGCCTGAAAGAAAGCGAAAGGGAGCATCTGGTCAAGCAAAATGCCGACATACTGCATGCTGTCACACAGAGGCCCAAGTTACCATGATCCGCCGGGTTTTTTGTTCAAGATCGAGCGCGCGTCTGTTGATATGAAAAGCAGACATCGAAAATAAGGTGCAGCACCGTTTTTAGAGGTTACATTTAATACTGAGAACAGAGTAAGATGTCTCGCATGAAGTTGTCTGAAGCGACTGAAAACCAAACAGTGTTGTGAGTAGGTGTTTAGAGGCGCAACTGACGACCTCAGAAGAAAAACCATCCAATGGTTTATATTCCTGTGAGAAAAGAACTGCTGCCTAAAGAAGGATCTCAGGACGAAGCTTGAAAAGCTTCCTGTTACGTCCTCGCCGGCCGTCATCATTCGCTATGATAAAAAGCTGTTCAACGGGACGTGCTGTAAGGATGTATGGGAGAAGTTAACAACCGCAAAGTCGTCAAAATTCAAGTGGATGCAACTCAATGATTTTAAGTCCAGACTCGTATACGACATACCTTACGCTCAACAGCGAGTGTCTTTTTCCGGGCCGGCAAACACCGCTAAATAACATACTGGAGCGGCGGTCTTATATAAACCATGTGGAACGTTTAAAACGTTTTCTTTTCTGTCAGAGGAAAGTGCGATTAATCGTCATGAGAGCGAAAAATCCCCTTTTGCCGCCATCTCATGGATGACACGCGGAAGATGAGTTAGACGACAACCAGATGCCCAGATCTTTCCCCAGATGGATTTCCATATCCACTGAGTCAGGCGCACTGTTAATCCCGAAGGCCTTGCCAGAATCTCCACCGAGTGACATGTGTGCGCATTTATTGTCATTCAGTGGGAGACTCCAATCGTCTGACCAGCGCTTAATCGCGTCAAGATCAAGCCTGTAAGTGTACTTGGATCAGCGAAATCCGTTTTTTGTGTCATCAGCGTATGGAAAGGCGTTATCAAGAATGTTATCCTTTAATTTAAATAAGAAATAACAGAGGACCCAGAACTGACCCTCGAGAGACTTCCACAGAAACGAAAGAGGGATATAGCAGCTAAAAGGGGGCCATTGTTTCTGGCCTACGTCGGACTCTCCATGAACATAAGCATACTTATCAAGCCTGACTGGTTAGGAAGGAAGCCCTGCTGGCCAGAAAACAAAAAATGGTTTGATAAAAAGTGGTTGAGGATGGCACGCTTTAATAAGCGCTCCATTATCTTGCATGGAATGCTAGTAAGGCTGATTGGCCGGTAGCTAGCCGGGGATTGCCGGCCGTTCACCTTCAACAATAGGTTTGAACATCGCATCCTTGCATGCGATAAGAGGAACGTCAGTCAGGATTGTCAGGTTAAACAGCTTATAAAGCGGTTCTGCCAGACTAGCAGCTTCTTTTCGAGAATCCTGGGATGGATCTTGTCAGGACCCATTGCACTGTATGAATTAACCTTGAATAAAAAACCCTCAACATTAGCACAGAAAGCTCAGCAGTAACGAGTGATAGCCGGAAGTTATATAGCGGTAGGATAGGATGTCAGTTCGGTGTTGTTATGTCGCGGACTGACGATTAGTACCTCCCGAATACCTCGGTCACAGCTGGGTAGTCAGACGAAGTCTCCCCGCAGGGAGGCCGCAAATAAAGGGCCAATGGTTCATTTTTCTTCATTGTCGCATTTGAGCAAATAAGCAGCTTTTGTTCATGCGGGTTGTGAGAAGGATCTTTTCTTGTGCGAGTCTGTTGTGTTTACAAATTTACCGCTTGTACCAAGTTTGAACAAGCTGAAACGCACTTAGGTCCTCCGAACGTCCCGTTAGTTTACGCTTGATGAAAGTGCACGGTTTCTGTGTTACAGGTGGGTTATCCGCTTTCTCAATTGCGCTTTTGAAATGCGTAGTAGTTCTGGTCCACGGAGTCATAATCAAGAAGAAGTGACCCTAGGTAGCTTCTCAGGCCGTTAAAATCAGCCTGGTTAAAATTTCGAACTGTGGACTTTTACTGGATTGTAATCAGTAGCAGATGAGATCGGAGATGAGCAGAGAGTGGTCACTGTGTTCAAATGACGACCTGATGATTACTTTCTATCCAGTGGTTCTCATTAGTGATGACTAGGTCGAGCAGAGAGGGAATCTGACCAGGACGATGCCGCGTCGGGGCGTTGACATGCTGTGTCCACGCTCTCCGTCGTATCAACGTCAGTAAGGAAGTCGAGAATCCGCTTTCACATACCTGGTGAGAAACTGTTGCCCAGTTTATCTTGGGTGCATTAAAGTCACCCATAATAAGCAGATGAGTAAAGTGTTGTAATCCTAGGAAGTTGTCTAGGTTTACGAGAACAGTGTCCTCGTCGGAGGCGTCGGATGGAGGAGGTTCATGAATAACCCTTGCTAGAGGCAAGTATTGACCACGCCATGCTAGTCGAAGCTACATCTTGCTACAGCGACTTTCAACAATTTGTTCACGGGTTCGAGGTTGGGAGGCCCAATTCACCCGGATCCAGTCAGTTTGTCCGTTTCGATATCAGCGGTTTTCTGTTGACCTGAAAGGCAGTCATTGAAAACAGGGTGTACCACCGCTGTTGTGGAGTTAAACTTCAATTCTTGTTTCGAGCCCAGGACTTGATGAAGGCCTGCGCCTGTTGACGTCCTGATGCTTGACTGGTGTGATCCGGAGATTGACCAGACTGCGTTTTCTGTCGATGCGATGCGTTCGGCGGTGGTCTATAGGTAAGGATAATAGGAAAGATGAAACATCCTCGCTGCCGTGAACGGCAAAACTAAAAGCCTACGCCCACTACTATATAATTGGAAAAAGATTGTTCTAACGTTTATCTAGCCGTCTTGTGAATACGTTTACGCTGATAGCCTAAAAACGTTTTGTGAGCAATTTTTCGTGAGAGTTGACTACCCGGTTAGTGAGAAAGTTAAATCGAACAGCCAGGTGCGATTTCGTTTCCTTAATTGTGAATCTGTGACCTCTTAAGATCTCCGCCCAAACGCGTTCACAAACAAACATGCCAGAGGACTTGTGTCTGTGTGGTGGGATAATTTAGTACACTTGGATGAGGTGCCCTCCCACTCTCCGTCATTCGAGCGAGAATGCATTCAATCGAACTTAGTCGGTCTTGGTAGCTTAGACCCTTCATACCCCATACCATACGTGTGGCTAGCTTTTGTACCTTCTCGAGGACAGCTATGTCCTTTATGAGATACGGTGACCAAGCTTGGGCACAATATTCCAAGTGGGGGCGAACTATGGCCGAGTACAGTGGGATGAACACTGCTGGACATGGGTTGGCGATCGCGGATTTCAGTCGGTATAACGCCCGTCGTGCTTTTGTCGCGGCTGCGGCACACTGTGCAGATGGAGCAAATGTGCTAGTGATTTGGATACCTAAGTCTCGTTTGCTGTTTAGTTGCTAGCTCGATTGTCCGTCCATGTGCATCCCTTATATACCTGGGGGTCGAGTGGGAAGCATTAGCGAGGATATGACTTTTGAGAACATTCAGTGGTAAGTCCCACCTTAATGTCCATTCGTGGATCTTCTTGGAGGGCATCCGAGTCCGACGCATTTCCCACCAGCTTTGTCATCAGCATACAGGTAACATGGGTTGACTAGGTTGTCGGTCAGGTCATTTATGTATACCAGGAAGAGCAGAGGGGCAAGGATTGACCCCTGAGGTACTCCACTTAACGGAGAACCGTCGTCCGACAGTACTCCTCTTACTCTCACTCTACACGACCTTCCAACTAGAAACGTCTGGATCCACCTACAGATTCTAGGGGATATTCCAGCTTCTCGTAGCTTCCAGCCCAAAAGCCTGTGGTTGACAGAATCGAAGGCTTTCTGGAAATCTAGGTAGCACACCTCGACCACTTCCCCTCTATCCAACTTCTCCGTGACAGTGTCTAAAAACGTCAGCAGATTGGTAAGACAAGATCTACGGCTACCGATCTCTTTCTGCGGCTTGTTTCCGAGGGACGTTCTATCGGTAGGAGCCCGGAGGTTGTCAGAACAGGTTACTGACAATCTGCCGACGTCCGCTGTAGAAACTGTTGAGTCTCAGGTCATTTTAACACCTTCCATTACCAGTTTTTATGGTCAGATCAGCGAAAAATTTGCACTTTCTGTGCCTGTTCACTTGAACGAGAACATTTGAGCGAGAAAGGAATCGTTATGTGATCACTCCTTCCGAGTGCTGCTGCAGGCGACACGTTTGTGGTATCACCATTGTGGCGAATGACAATGAGATCTATTGTTGAGGCTATCCAACCAGGTGGGAAACTCGTGGTCACTAACATGTTATGTTAGTGTCAGAACGTTGAGAATATTGAACTGTTTGTGATTGACGCCTTCAAAACTAACAGATCCCAATAGCCAGCTGGTCTTATAAGCATTACCATCTCGCAGTACGAACAGGCGATAGCCTGGTTGGCAAGCCGACTGAAAGTATTTCAGCAATGTTTGATTTTCCTCCAGTGTTGCGCAGGACTTTGATGCATCCTAAACACCATCAAAGGGGGGTTGACATGAAGAAAGCTGGTAGCGGTTTGAACAGCCACACGACCGCAGTTACAGTTCACTGGTGGCTGTCTGATAGAACTCCAGCCTCAACGCCACGGTCATTGCGATACCATTGGAACCCACGCGCCCAATCCCCCAAATCTATTTCTTCTTTGAGCCATGTTTCTGTGAGCAAGCAAATATCTACGGAGTGAATCGCTGTTTGCAGCTCGTCTCTCTTATTAAGCAGGCTGCATACATTCGCCAGCATGCCCTTCAAGCCCGGCGATCTGGCTTTCTGACTACTCCGCAGTTTGGTCACATCTAACCCCCCGGAGGAAACCTAGGAGGAATGGGTCAGTCTTCTGGATATGAGAATTTGAATCAGACGGATGCGAATCATTTTTATCCTCCGAGATTGGCTCTCCTAGACTTTCGCAGTGCCGTTTTTTCCACCGGAATTGTGATTTGCTTTATGACTGTGGCTTGTTCTGAGACTCGCTTACGATCTCTGGTGCAGCTGACGTCGCCATATGTGGGTCGGAGTCGCGATGCTTGGCTGTGTCTCCCAAAACAGTTACGCTCAGCATCCTGTGAGCTATCACGCTAGCATTAGTTACTATGAGCTCTCGAATGCAACGGCCTCGAAATTCGACTAGTAGCAGTCTAGGATGATTCGCTTATGTGTTAAGGGTAATCCCCTTACCGAGTCTGTGTGCTCGGTGCCATTTTGTCTCTGCGAGTAATCCAAAGTTTCGCGGGATACTCAGAATTGATTGTACCTCTCGGTATATCCTACGTTTAGGAGCCTGTAGGATCGGTTGGGAGGCGTGGATAATTAGGTCCCTCTCCTATTTTAGGGTGGCTTTATAGGAAATTTATATTTGCCTAACCGCATTATTTGCATCTGTAGATTGCTGGAAAGTTTTATGGGCAATCCTGGTGCAACTTTGCCGGTGCGAGAACCACATCTATGTTTGTCGGGCTACGAAACTTTGGCGCACACGAAAATTTATTGATGTCTTGCAATCTTTTTTATATTTGGAACCGAAACACTGGTTTCTGTGGTCTTGTGGCTTCATTATTTGTCGACATTTGTGGTCCCTGGGGAGCCCCATTACTCCTTTGGAGTTTTGAGAAAGCAGAAACATGGTTCTCGGGGCAGATCACCGTCGATATAAGTGGCGTTGAGCGCAGAAATGGGCTACCTCCCAGCATGGGGCGTACGAGTTGCCTACAGAAGGCTTTCGAAGCGCATGTGCCTTTTCTCGTGCTGCTTAGTTACTGGTTTTATAGGGGGAACTTCGAGTTTGGCCGGTGGTACTACTTGGAGTAGGGGTATCGAAAGTCGAGCTGTATGAAGCATCTATCACGGACTCCGATCTGTGTGGAAGACTAAGCACATTTTTCCTTAGGCTTCTCATTTCACTTAGGCCCAGCACAGGTCAGGATATTTGGAGCGCATTTTGTATTGCGAACACGATACTTTACACGTACATGTCATGTTCAACCCTGGAAACCCCCTTCTCACCATAATGATTTCTGAGGCAAAAATAGAAGATCCGTGGCATATTACCGGCGAGATTTTAAACTTGCTCAGATGGCCCAATTTATATTCAATTAATTGAAAGAACTTTGCGAATAAATATTATTCGTGACTTAAATCGTTTGCGAGTTGCTCACACACTTTAGTAACCGAACGCGAAACATTCACAGAAACAAATAGCAAAACGAGAGGAGCAACTTACCCTCGAATTGGAATTGCCGTTTATGTATGGAATTCGGAATATCAGGAACAGAGTGAAATGCCAATCTAACAGCGTGTAATGAGAGCATCTTCAACGTTGGGAGTGCGTTTCCTTTCGTACACGAATTATTGAGAAACTCCGATGAAATGAATGTGAGCTGAAGTGTTAGTAAAATGGTACAAATGATATTTCCAAGTCATATGTGAAAACAGCATATTTCAGTTAATCTGACATCATCTGACATCACGTTGTGTTTAAACGGTCCATTACGGGTAATTCACTTCCGTACGTTGAATCAGCATGGCGGTGAACGATGAAAGCATCTTTAGAAGAATATTCAAGTTGAAGTACCCGAAATATGAAGAATATCTGGAAGACTTGCGCAAATTTCAACGAGAAACTTGCACAAGCTTTTTCATTAACACTTCGCAAACAGCTGCAAGTGCTAAGAAGCATAGGAGGAGTAGAACTGCCGCCAGGCTGCCCGTATGGAAGTGTGGTGTACAAATGCGTACACTGTACACGCCGAACAACACCCTCCAAACGGTAATGTTTATTTATCCGATATGATAACAAATTTTAGATTTGCAGACTACAGATGTAATGCATCCTGGGTCGTACATTATCGTACTAACGGATATCAAATCGAAAAGGCGAACCTGGTCCACTCACACGACTTTCAAGTTGGTAAGCCTAATATATATCCCAGGAATAGGCGTTTGACTGTTGATGAGGAACTGCATGTATGTGAGATGATGAACCACTTCAAAAGTGCTCGAGAAATGAGGTTGTATGTAAACAAGAAATATGGGGTTAGGATGCGTCGACACGATTTAAGCAACCTACGCTTAGGCATAACAAATTAGATAGTCGCAACGAAATTATCAAGTTCCGAGACTTACTGGGGAGGGAAAGCAGTTATCGCTCTCTACATCCAGAGAAAGTGCTGAGGTTTCGCTATGTTTGTGCCTAAAAGTGTTTTTCAGCTGTGTCCTAGGTATGGGGATGTTATTCTCGGGGATGCAACTCATCAGTTAAATTATGGCGGCTTCATACTATGGCACGCTATGTTGGTAGATGTGACTGGAGTGGGTGTTACGTTTTTATGCGCTGATGCCGAACGAGACCACTGCCAGTTATAGGATAGTCCTGGAACGCATGCTTAAAATGCTGCCCTGCATGTCTGCCGTTCGAACCTTCATTGTTGATCGTTCAGCAGCACAATGGAGGGCAATTCGTGACGTTTTTCCACAGTGTGCCGTAGTATTTTGTCGGTTTCATTTGCTGAATGATGTATCCTAGGCGTTACCGTCAGTTCGGTAGGCTTAAGTGAATATCACAAGGACCGTGATTACTAGTGGGCTGGTGACGGAAGGCAGTTTAATAGTTTGCTGCAGGCTGTGAAGTCTGCCAGTAATGAGGCGTACCAGTATCTCGCGAATACTTGGCTTCCTTGTAAGAGTGGTTGGGCCTCGCATAAACTTAACGCCACTGTACTGTTCGGTAACCACACCACCAATCGTGTGGAAAACGAGAACAAGCACATAAAAAGTGCAGTATCTGAACGATCTAGTGTGTATGCCTTTTTCCAGCACATCGTGGAACGTTGCAATAGTGTGTTTGATGAACGTCAGTGCAGGTTAAACGCTGAGCGTATGAGATTGTTTGAACCGCTGGTGGGCCTGGAATATCTTTCAGTTATTCTGAAACCACTGTTGCAATATGCCAGGGATGTCTAACACTGAATGTCGTGTGAGTGACTAGGAAATGCCAGAGGTTGAAATATTGGAAAATGTCGTGGAAACAGCTCGTATTCAGACGAGTTGCAAAGGGTACGCTTAAACAGTTCAAAACCAAAGTTCGGAGAAAGTTTTGAGCGGCAGCGTGCCTCAAAACCTGTAGACTGCAACGTTTGTCAGATATGCTTCCAGAGGGAGGACCCCGTGGATCTGGATGAAGGACAACGTACACTGGGTACAGTGCAGTCGATCCTCGGGTGTGAGCCACTTGTGTACCAACTACAGAGAGCCTTAACGGCAACTATCCGTTTCGGGAGATCCGGCCTGAAGGTCGTTCAAAAGGGAAAACAGTCATTTTGGCGCGAATCCTCGCTTTTTGAATATCGAATTGAATTCCGACAGCATTTTAATACTAGGCAATTTTACTCGACCGAGTATTGATTTCAAAGCTCTGGACGTGTGATCCG
>LOND01000141.1:85887-101815 GCA_014220965.1 Paragonimus kellicotti | reverse complement strand
AGACTATCAGGTTGTCTTATACAATGTAAACATTTGTTGATTTGTAACGCCTGTAATTATCTGTCATGATCGCGCACATCCGAGCGTGTCTCTCACGAATGCGTTGAGAAATATACGTATTACTATATATTTATTCAAATATTTAATGTATATATATATATGAAGGGAAGTAAATTTCTGCATGAAATCACACAGGCGTATGTTGATTATTATTAAAATATAGATTTATTTATACAAGAAGTTGTGGTGAATTTTGTCCCGATATCCTGAACTCCCTGCGACGTGAGAGTTGCCTTACCAGTACCACCGTGCCTGTTCACATTATCTTGTGAATGTAAATTTACTACAAACCACTAACATCAAAGTTAGTGTGTTGGCGTAGGTATCGCAGTCTTAGTCGTGACTGTATAATGAATCCGCGCCATCTCTGCTACTATAGGCTACATTCACTAGGATAACAATGTTTCAGCTGTCACCGTTGGGAAACGCCGCACGAGCAGTCTGACGCTTACTTGGATTCAGAAGGTCGACTGCAGTTTCCGTCGACATTCGTCCTCTCTGGCGGTTGCCGTGCGGTTGTGCTTGAGGTTCTCTCACGTCCAACTCCCTAGCGCCTTTAACTGTTGCGTTGAAGTCTGCTTGTGAACGGTGAGTAAATCAATAAATAAAGTTTGTTTGCAGATTCACCGTCTTCTCACTACGACTTCCGTTCCGCGTTAACGTAAGGCTGGGGAAACCTTGGGCGTACGAACCTAGGAACTAGCATCGCGATAATACATACGTATTTGTATACATGTACATATACAAGAATATATTTATACATAGTTGTACGGTATTTGGGATAAGTTTTCTATATTCATATGTATATAATACCTATATGTAATACATTCATATATATAACATTTTGCATATATATGTCAACATGAATTTGTGTGAGTTAGCGAAGAAGTTTATCTCCCTAGTATATATATTCAACATACGTTGTGCATATAAATGTAGCATGTTAAATTTATATATACAACGTGTTATAGATATACATAATCTTATATACGTATGTATAACCTATGTTATATATACTGGGAAAAGCGATTTCTATGTCAAATCACACAATTCCGTGTTAACATATGTCAGTTGATGCATACGTTAATAATATACATATAATACAACATACATATATAGGAAGTTAAATGACAGATGTACATATGTATTTCAATATACATACACATGTATTAACAAGAAATTGTGATTTCATGTGAAATATTTTCCCTCTCATATGTATAAGTATATATCATTTGCCATATATGTAGCAAATAAACTTATATACGTGGAATCACATTACATGTTTCACTAATGTACGTATGCGTTCTTATTATTCGGAAACTTTCTGTACATTCATATGTACACCAACGTGCATTTCTCCATCTCGATCTATGACAGTGATTTGCCCAATGAGAAATTGCGCTTCAAGGTCATCCGGTGTATTATTAAGCTTTACAATTTAATTTTCACGGGTACGAAAGAAAATACACTCCCTTCGCCGTCCCCGAAATCTCAAGTGTCCCGCGATGCCCTACCAGTATCACCGTGCCTGTTCACATTATCTTGTGAATGTAAATTTACTACAAACCACTAACATCAAAGTTAGTGTGTTGGCGTAGGTATCGCAGTTTTAGTCGTGACTATAATGAATCCGCGCCACACCCATTGTTGCCGACTACATTAATTGAAACAACAATGTTCAGCCATTGCCGTTGGAAGCGCCGTTCAACCAACGTGACGCTTGTTCGAATTATGAGGGCCGGCTGGAGTTTCCGTTGACATTTTTCCTCTATGACGGCTGTTGTGCGGTCATGCCAGGAGCTGTTTCAGGTATATCTCCCCAGCGCTTTTACCTGTTGTACTGAAGTCCGTTTGTATACGACCCACCGTTTTCTCATTGAAGCCTCCGATTTGCGTCAACATAGGGCTGGGGAAGCCTGGGCGTACGAGCCAAAAAGCGAGAAACTATTTTCGTGATAAATGTCCTGAATAAGTGGAAATCTGATAGCACTTTGAAACGGTCCCTCAAAGAACAGGTAACAACCTTTGATGGAAGGTCTCTGCATTAATAAAAGGTATGTAAGGATTAAGTCACCGCGGAGTCTTCGAAACTCAAGTGGGTAAAGATCAAGAATTTCAAGACGAGACTCGTAGGAGAAATGCCGCAAGCCAGTGACCATTTCGGTGGTTACTTGCTGGACAGGTATGACTGCGAGTTTACGTTTGGTCTGGTATGAACCAGGATATACATACTCTGGCCAAATCCTGTTTGCATTACTAGCCATTTCTCGACAACAGTTGATAGTTTTTACACGTTCGTTTATACATTGTTGGTCCATTGCTACCGTTCAACGGAAAGACCTTCGTGATCCCTTGTATCGGCCGGTTCACTAGTTCACCGATGGACATCCCCACACCAGATACCGCCAGTGTGACTATTGCCAGAACTTTTCTTCTCCAATGGGTAGCCAATTTCAGCGTACCTTCTTTGGTTATTACAGGTTTGGACGCGCAATTCATGTTCTACCTCTTTTGTAACTCGACGTGTGTGCATGGTTGTGGAATTATCATAACAACTGCATGTCACCCCTCTTCCAATGGTCTGGTGGAGCGTTCCCGTCGAAAGCTGAAGACACCATCAGTTGCCCAACCTTTAAGGTACACGTAAAGTTAATGACTTCCGCTTATCATGTTAAGCTACAGATCAACTACAAAGGACGATCTCGGAATCCCCCCATGTGTGGATCAACACTGCGATTACCCTGTAAATTTCCCTAAGAGTTACTTCATGCAGTTGACCCATCAGATTACTTTCAAGACCTTTGAAATCACAGGGAAAGTCTGAGCCCAGTCTTCACGCGGAAACCTGCATGGCCCAGTTGGGGAATGCCACGTAGTTAACATACATGTCTGCGTGTTTACTCGATGCGATTTAGTAAAACGATCATCAAAATTACCTTACTGTGAAGCATTCGCAGTGATATCACGCCAGGTTATGTACTTCGCTATTGATGGGGCTAGAAAGTATGATACCGTCATTATTGACTGTCTGAAGGTAGCGTGTGTGAACTATGACTTCATACAATCATCATCTAATGAAACATAGACAAAACACGTTTGAGAGAAACCCTGTTACGCTGGAGTGTCAGTTTTTTCCTCAACGGCCCGTGATTGCCAGCTAGCTAAAAACCTCCATTTTTAGATTAAAATTCAGCTCCAGCGCTTCACACCATCAACTGCGCCTGGGGCACTCCGAACAATGCAATATTATCGGACGTTTCATGAGCATTGTTCAGCTTTGGTTAATCCAGGCCTTGCCTCCACTTTGTATCGAGGTTTATTGTGGTTCATTCATTCTTTCTCACTTCATTCATATAAATGTATATTTACGCACAGATATGTACGTATATCTATTTACACGTACGCAAATGGATGTATACCGTACAGTTATATTGACATGTGTACATGCAGGTAAACATAGTGTACACATGTACATTTATATACATATACACATGTACATGCTCACATGTGTTTGAAATTAAATATACCTTTACATGTGTGTTAACGTATACGTGCTTACATGCACCCACCAACTTGAGCATTGGTCTGTATATATATGTATATATGCACATATATGTCTCTTACATGACGTCAGTTTGAATTCTTAAACCATATATCGATGTCCGCCGACGCAGGAAATGCAGTGATCATCATACTCCTAGACATGCAAAAGGCTTTTGATCGTGTGCCCCATAAGCGGCTGTTGATCAAAATAGCATCTCTTGGCATACAAGACCCCTTGTACAGCTGGATTTCATCATATCTTGAAGGCCGAACCCAAACTGTCAAAATAGGAGAGCACTGCTCAACACCAAAACCAGTGACTAGTGGGGTGATTCAAGGGAGTGTTCTGGGACCATTGCTTTTCCTCATGTATATAAATGATGTGTGCGATGTTATTAAACATGGCAAACCCTTTCTGTTTGCTGACGATATCAAAATCGTCTACACATTTCGACAGCCTGCAACCTCGTCTTCTGTCTACAAAATATACGACAGGACCTAGCATCATTGGAGTCGTGGTGCAAAACATGGCTCATGACGTTCTCGGCGAACAAATCGAACATTATCGCTTATGGTTGTCAAATACCCAATGGGTCTGTCTCACTAGATGGTCATCATATTGACACCGCCACAACCGTTCGAGATCTAGGAATATGGTATTCAAACTCCTTCAATTTCTCCGAACAAGTACGCTTTCAGGTAGCAAAAACTAAAAGGACAATAGGCTGTATCAAAAGGACATTCGGCCTACCGGATGCGAAGCTGGCTCTTTACAAAATGTGTGCTCGACCTCAACTCGAGTATTGCACCTTCATTTACTGTCACCTACGCAAATCTGGTAGCCTTGTGCTGAAAAATCTGCAACCATCATTCACCAAAACTTGTTAGGATGTTCTTTCTCCCTCGCCTATAGAAAACGTTGTCAATCACTTGGTATTGATCCACTTTGGTTACGAAGACTGAAGTTAAATCTTACACTTCTGTATAAATTGATACACTCGGACGCCATCACTACAGCGTTCGCCGTTCATTTTCAACACAGCTCCCCATATGGCCTAAGAAACAAAGGTTCCACTTTGCCAGCCCTGTTAGCTCGGAAAAAGATACGCGCCAACTTCTTTATTGTAAATATTCCTATATTTGGAATAGGACTTCCGAATGAAATCACGGCGTTGCAAAAAGGGCTCGGACTACTATCTTACATCATCAAACATAATGTCTATCTTCAAACTTTGCGTATCTTCTGATGTCCTTTTTGAATGTGGTCCGGAGAACATTTCAGCCGTCAGCTACATATACCAAATATACCCGTCCCTTCCACCTGGCCTTCATTGAAAGCAGAATGCCTGAAACAGTTTATTGCGTGTTCACCCTTTACTCACACCCCGTCTAGCAACTGATTCTTTGCATACTCATTAAACCTCATCATTCTCAGAATGTTGGACAGTATAAAATCAAAGCTTATTATAAATTCAGTAGAATAGAGTTGTACTTAGAACAAACAGAGAAAGGAAGAAAAACATGATTACAACTCACATATACACTTCTGCCATATATATGTACTCATTCTTTATAACGCACCCACTCTGGTAAGCCCCCAGGCCATACTTAATGGTGGCCGGCATTGATGGTTTATTCGAACAGCATACAAAAACTCTCCATTGAAAACTGTGGGGGTAAATACACCCCCGGTTTACCTTACATAACCACCTTAAATTCTCAATTCACATCTTACCTGTCTCCCCCCTCCTCAAACCCTCCTCGCCAACTACTGGTAACCCTTTTGTGCTATGAACTATAGATTTCAGCTCAACCGTTAACCCTATAAAACAAACTGACCTCAAAAGTTTGCACCGAGTTTTTATTATCACGTGATAAGCATTCCAGAAACACCCAAGCAACACACAGTCACATTAAAAATGGGGCGAAATGGGGCTCTGCATATGAGTGAGTTTTTCCCGGTAAATGCCTGACATTATCCGATTGTGTATACCTCTTGCAATGTCCCTACTTCTGTTATTGATTTTAATGCCTACGTTGTAATATGTCTGACTTCCTCGTTTTACTATAATGCAAAATTTTATGATTATGGTTTGATTTCGAATGATGGTAGAATATGGTGATCTATTTTTCGCTGTCACTGCGTTATTACGTAATGTTGGTCATAATAATAATATATATTTCTCAACGCATTCGTGAGAGACACGCTCGGAATGTGCGCGATCATGACAGATAATTACAGGCGTTACAAAACAACAAATCAACAACATTGTAAGACAAACATGAAGTCTGCTGACAAAAGCATGCATAATCAGACAGAGGTAGGTTGCGGTTTACGAAAGTTTGATACACACATCAGTAAGAGAAATAGTTCGCTCATTCCTCAGATTCTGTTCCAAAGATTAAATGTTATACTAATTTCTCTTATACAAGGTTATGTGGGGGACGATATTTCAAATATTTCAAGGTCATGCCGGGAAATACGTGCAAATGCATCTTCGAGGGGTTCCGCCATTATTTGACATAATTGGCTACGGAAAAATTTTGAAGCAGTTCGGCTCGGGCAAGGGAGGACGGGAACTTCCAAAATCCGGCGAAGAATTGAGCAAACTCCAGCAGAATATCCAAGATTTCTGTTCGATGTTTAAGGTTCATGCAGTTGAATTTCGTTTTGTGGCGCTTTATACAGTAATTCGTGCTTCATGATTTTTAGTGTTCTTCACACCCTCCACCCTCCTCAAATTCACATGTTTACGCGATGTTTAAACCATGTGAATCAAATGAATCAATATTCAATCACACAAAATTCATATCCAAGGTTGCCAGCCCAGCGTTATTTCTGTGTTCCATGTCTCCTGTGCACTGATTTCTGGAGAGTTAAAAGCTAACGGAATCAACCGTTTGTTTCAACATATCTCCGAATTCATCTGTCATCAAGATTCGCTCCGCTGTCACACCTAAACCTCCTTGGAGCAACAGGACAGATCGTATCCATTGAAAACCTTCATTCGGTGTAGTGGAACTCCTTGAATGTCAGTCGTAGACCTCTATTTTTTCAGTTGTCGTGGTTAGGAAAATAATTTTTCTGGAAAAAAACACTGAGTGAGCTTGGTACCTGGTGCAGAAATTGAAATCACCGAAATCTGCGTCACGAACTCATATGTGTTTGTTTTAACTGACCGTTAATTAAAAACGACCTTATGGTACACCGTTCTCGAAATTCGGCATGGCTACTGTTGTGTTTAGTTGCGTGTGAGAATGTTAACACAAGGATGTTGGAGTAATTTTTGCACTTATTCATCATTTTTCCATTTATTTGTAATTTTCTGTTCTTCCTTCAGTTTTTATTTGCAGGGAATGGATTATATTGCGATCTTCAAGATGTTGTTGGAGAACCCTGACTTTCGCACATTCTCACAGCTCAAGAAGTGCCGTCAGAGGTGCATGGAGGAGGTAGACATTATTTACGTTCGTGGGACGGTCGTAGGTCGAAAACGATTCTGAAGTACGATAAGGTAAGGTTGCATGGTTCCTGAAAACCGTGCAGATTTATTATCGTTGTACGAAGTACAAAAGGCGTAGGAGTATATGCAGGGGTGTGCGACGTGTCTAGTGGGTTAACTGTTAGTTTTAACAAATCAGTTCTCGCGACACATGTTGCAGATCACGCTTTCATGTGGTCCGACGTAATGACTGTCTGGTTGTGTGCTCTTTCGAGCTAGAGCACAACCACCCTCTCAATCGTCTGTTATATGAGTCCCATCCTACAAATCGTGGACTCACTGTCGGTGAATTGAACGAATGCAGGAGTCTGTTCAATACATACACCAACTGCTGATATTAAGCAGTATGTAGCGGATGTT
Source organism: Paragonimus kellicotti (assembly GCA_014220965.1). Lineage (NCBI taxonomy): Eukaryota > Metazoa > Platyhelminthes > Trematoda > Plagiorchiida > Troglotrematidae > Paragonimus > Paragonimus kellicotti. Next base: position 94,349 of record LOND01000141.1, on the reverse strand, counting down.
TACGGGAAGTTTATCACAACCGCTGACGTTGGAAACATCCGCCGCAAGTTGAAGCCTGCATTGTCAAGTGAGTTTGTTATGTAACAACGGTAACGGATCATCAGAGAACCTTGAGCAAGTTCTGTCGGTGATTAGTGCGATAGGTGTGGTGCGCACCATGCGGGATGAAGGCAACAGATATACGCATATCTGCTTTGCCCAGCGAACGCAAATTGAACTATTCCGACGCTTCCCGCATGTTGTGAATGTGGATGCCACCCACGGGACAAACAGGCACAAGTATGTCATTGAACACTTGTCATACTTTCGAAGCTGGAAGTTATATCAGTTCCTCGTAACAGATGGTATGGGACACGGCCGACCCGTGATGTACGGGTACGTTCGTAGTGAGAAGTATGCTTCACTACGTAGGCTGTTCGAAATTTTTCGAGAAATGATGGGCGAGCACATTGTGGTGAAGACGTTTGTCATGGATAAAATGGCTGCGCAAATGAGAGCAGCCCATGTGGTGTTCGGCTGCGACATAATGTTGTGTTACTTTCATGTACGCGATGCCGTACGTAAGCATGTAAGTGGGTAACATTTGTTTGTCATGTTCGTTAACAGACGAACTCTCCGCAGTCGTTATCTCTTCCACCGAATGGCTACGGTAGACAATGAGGAAGAGTAAGTTGCACCTTACACCGTATACCGTAGGTTCAAACGTGACTTACATATCATCCGCAGAACCGATAAGAAGTTTCTGAATTATTTGTTGTGTCATTGGCTGTACATCAAGCTCAAGTGGGCCATTCATGCGCAAAGCGATGTTGTCCACTTCGGCAGTCGTACGAATAATAGGCTGGAGAATGCAAACGGACGGTTGAAGAAGAGAACGCACCCAAGGGATTTCCTAGCTGTTGCCATTCAAAAAATATGGATCCACAGCGAGTGGCTGATGCGAGAGTACGAAATACAAACGACGTACGGATGCGACCGTCGTGAAGTTGTCGATGTAGACTGGTACGTCAAAAACATTCTTCACAGAATGACCACGTTTGCAAGCCATCTTGTCCAAAAACATCTGAACGGACGGACTCCACGACTCCATTTCGAAACAGTATCTGAGTGCGAGGTAAGGATTCATTGGTAATCACCTTGAACATTGCAGCTTCGTGTGCAACATGATGGCGACGCTTTCGTCGTGGATAGCGTGCAGGGCACATGTGAGTGTACTTTCTACCGTTCGATGTGGCTTCCTTGCATTCACATTCTGTCAGTGTTTCGGAAACACTTCTACCCTACGGTAAGGCGTTTTGTAGTTTTCATTTCCGTTTACAAAGGTCGAGTCCCCATTCATGAGCGGTGGCTGGCGGAGTACAATCTGCCAATTCGACGGTTGGTGGGCCCGCAGCTTCGGCCTCCTGCTGCAGCCATCTTCGACCGTCACTATAAAGCCCTGGCGATCTCACTTTTTGTTTAGGAAATATACGGAACGACTTCATGTCATTAGAGTCTTGGTGTCAAACTTGGCTGATGAAATTTTCAGCCAATAAATCCACCATCGTTGCACATGGTTGCCATATACCAGAGGACTTTATAAAGCTGGATGGCCATAGCATTCCAACTTCCAACTCAGTCCGAGACCTGGGTATACGTTACTCAAACTCATTCAATTTCTCAGAACAGGTATCTTTCCTAGTAGGTAAAACTAGACGAACGATTGGTTACATTAAGCACTCATTCACCTCTTCCTGAAGCTCGACTACACCTTTATAAACTATGCGTACGACCTCAACTTGAGTACTGCACGTTCATATATTGTCACCTGCGCAAGTCTGATAGGCTAGCTCTGGAAAGTCTCCAACGTGCATTCACGAAAGGTTTACTAGGTTATACGTCTTCTCTGAACTACAGAGAACGTTGCCAAACGCTAGCACTCGATCCACTTTGGCTACGGCGACTCAAGCTGAATCTTGCACTTTTGTATAATCTAGTTCACGGCAATACATTTACCGACAACTTCGAAATTAGCTTAAAACATAGCTCAATGTACAACCTCAGGAACAAAAAATATACATTGACAGCTTTTAAATCCCGTAAGAAGCTGCGTTCAAATTTCTTCCTAGTGAAATACTCCTACATTTGGAATAAACTTCCACATGCAGTTAGAGCCAGTAAGAATATACACCAATTCAAACGAAGCTTAGAAACCTTCCTGACATTACCGAACGTCATGTCCATTTTCAAACTCTGCCTGCATGAAGACGATATTTTTGAAAACGGACCTAATAACATCTGAGTGGAAACCCTGCGTCGCGTGATACAACGTCTAGTACATTCCGAGCAGATCAAAGCTATCAATTTCACCATCGGATGTATTTATCTAGATATCGAAGCTTATTACTTCATACTTAATCATAACCAACTGTGTATGGTTATTGATCATTATGCAAAGGCTGTACACGCTAAAACTGTTTGGAAAAGAAAATACACTTAACCTGTTCGCCTCATACGGTTACATTCAAATCTTACGTTGCCACCCATATTTCCTGTCCTAATGGATCACCTGACAATCTTTCTATCATTTTAAACATTCTTTCCATTCTATATCTCGGACGTGTATATCAAATCGACATCAGAATTCGGCTGTAATCATATACTAGAAAAAGCCGTTAATCAATCTCTTTCAACGTTATACGATAACAACTGTTCGGTAGTGCTATATATTTTATTAGATGACACGGAATTATGAAATTTTATATAAAGGTTTGACTAGAAAATCACATATTTCATTATTCGTCATACTTCACATGACCATTTTCCGTTTATCACGTAATTTCGCTTTTCATTCCTGATTCCACAACTGCATCTGACGCGAGAAAACATTCCACTACGTCCGGACACTCAAAATCCCGTATTGGTTGGACAACTCGCGAGGTCTGTGAAATTTCGTCAATTTTGAGAACATAACGAAGTCCAGTTCAGAGGACCGCCCACTTCTTCGCAAAAGTAGAGGCTTTCTGATCGTTCCTCATCGCGACAAAATTTCCTGCACATTTTTCCGGAACCAACTGCATCAAATAACGACGGAATTCGTCGACCGGCCACTTTCTCCATCCTCAGATGACGGATTTCTGGCATGACCTTGACCATTAGGTCAGTGTTAACCTTGTGAGCCAAAAATTGATGTAACTACTCAGCATTTTCATTCGAACATGGGAAAATTTTGAAACTATCATTTTGACGCGTGTGTCCCAGATGCTTTTTCATAAACTTGGATTTTTCTCTCTTGCTATGTCTGTTTCGTTATATTATTCACGAAACTGGTGTATTGTACAATTAATTAATTATGTGTATGGAGTGCATTTATGCATGTAGCGATAAAATGTGTACATTGATCACGCTCATCTGAGCGTGTTTCTCACAGATGCGTTGAGAAATATACCATTATTATTATTATTATTATTATTATTATTTATTATTATTATTATTATTATTATTATTATTATTATTATTATTATTATTATTATTATTATTATTATTATTATTATTATTATTATTGTTTTCGAAAGACTGCATGACTGCAGCAGCCGCACGGCGGTGACGTGTTTCAACAGCATCATTGCATTTGCCAGTAAAATAGTGGAACGTGCTACGACCTTTGTATGACTTCCCCACTGGCTCGTCTACAAGCAGTATGCAACCCAGATGGGTGAAGAAGCCGGAAACAGGATTGCCATGTGGACACTGCGGTGATCCGGTACAGATGGACAGTTATCGCTGTGATGCCGATCAGCTGATTTTTCACTCTGAATGCATTCAAATGGCGGACATAAACGAGTGTCCATTCTGTGGCAATCAGCTTCAACCTCAGTCACCTGGTAGGTGCACGTTTCGAATTCTTAATTTTGTCAGTTCCCTCCACTTCAGCCATTGTTCGCACTTCCCCAGTGATTATGAAAACCAAGTCCCGCACACCACCCACAACGGATGTCGACTTAGACGGGCCCGCTGACAGCGTACTGGTTACACACAAGCCGAAGAGAGCGCGAATCAACATAACCGGGAACGACTATCCTGTTGATATAATTGAAGAAAGTGAGTTCATTCACATATGCGTACACAGTTTTCTTGCAGATATATGTGATGAACAAGATGACTACGATCGCATGTGACACAGGGCATCAGTCATCCGGAAGGACACGCAGAACGCGCGAAAACCAATGGCTACATCGTGTGCTGAATGAAGGTGGAGTTAGTATGTACCACTTTCCACAGACTTCAAATACATAATTCACGTCGATATCCCCATGTGTTCGTTCTCAGTGACTTCAGACGTTATAAGTGTTTAAGCATGGAGTACTGGTTTGCTTAACTCGCAAGGTAGGACAAATGGATGGAGCAGTTATAAGTGTTTAAGCATGGATTATTGCTTGACTTAACTCGTAAGGTTGGCAAATGGATGGAGCAGTTATAAGTGTTTACGCATGGACTACTGCTTGACTTTACTCGTGAAGTAGAATAAATGGATGGAGCAGTTATAAGTGTTTAAGCATGGAGTATTGGTTCACTTAACTCGTGAAGTAGGACAAATTGATGGAGCATTTACAAGTGTCTGAGCATGATCTACTTATTGACATAAGTCTTGAAGTGGACAAATGGATGTAGCAGTTATAAGTGTTTAAGCATGGACTACTGCTTGCCTTAACTCGTAAGGTAGGACAAATGGATGGAGCAGTTATAAGTGTTTAAGCATGGAGTACTGTTTGCCTTCACTCGTTAGCTAAGAGAGTTGCATGGAACTGTGGTAAACTTTCAAGCGAGAAGTGCTTCACGATGTCGCTCGTTCAGCAGGTGACCTCGTCGGCATTCCAGTGTACGTCATGATTCCATGGAAAATGTGCAATAGTGGTAGCAACCGACGGCTATGCATGCCGAATATAACTAAGAAAATACCACTGACTTGTCCAGTTTTTGCGCATAATCCTACGTTGCAATATGTTTTATGACGTATCTTACGTTCGCAGCTTTATAAAAAGCGTAGTCCTCATGATCCAACAACGGTTCAATCGTCGAAAGTGTAATCACGTTCAGATTTGGATAAAAGCATGTCTCCACGGCTATGACGTCGATTTTCGTTGTACGCCCAATTAATTCCCATGAATTACGTGAAATACAATTTTTTGTTATTTTTCCATCAATCCCTATGCCATTAAACTACCGCACACTCCTTGCTTACGTCTTCGGAAGATTAAAACAAAAAGATTTTCCAGTAACAGATTTTCACGATTTCAGGAACTGCAACACGCAACAAAATTATAACAACTTCGGCAACTTGAAAAAGATTTTTACCACAAAGATTACAGAGATATTTTTGGTCTACCGATTACACGCAGCGTGGAGCTCTAAACCAACGCACGTTTACGAACTATTGTGAGTCAGTTGCTTTCGTTATCATCACCTTTTGACCTTGTGTTCACACCCAATATTTAGGTCCACTACAGTTTTATATAAGCTATTTACTAAAGTGTCCCTAGTTTCCGATCATCACCCCAATTCCAGTGATCTGCTTATTCACCTGGTTACATCCCATTCTCCCATCACCCGTACGAAACCGATCATTTGCATCATTGCTTAATGTTTCTATATTCCTCATAGACATGATAATGCTTCGGTATCTATTTTGCATACTTTCAATGAATATAATAATAATAATAATATATATTTCTCAACGCATTCGTGAGAGACACGCTCGGAATGTGCGCGATCATGACAGATAATTACAGGCGTTACAAATCAACAAATCAACAATAGCATACAACTGTCGGTTTGGTAACTGTATTAAAGTCAAACTGACACTTAACCATGTTATGATCACTTCCTGGGAATTGTTCCGCAACGGATATACCTACAGACGAGATACCTATGGTGAATATGAGATCCAAAATATGCCTCTGTCTGGTGGGCGTTGTGACATGTTGGTTCCATCCATTCAGTTGAATGCATGAAAGAAATTCAGCTTGCTTTGCAGGAGCTGAGAATGAAGTCCAGGAGATATTAGGCATGTTGAAGTCACCACCTATTAGTTTGTGTTCGCAAGACATGTTTGATACTTGATTTATCACCTCTACGAGGTCAACCAAATCTTTGCTATTTGCATTAGGTGGTTGGTAAATGCATCCTACGAGTAGGTCGCGAGGACCTATAGAGACCATCAACCACACGAGTCCTCGATTTATGAAGACCAGGCTCGTCAAGTGTAACTGCGGAAAATTGCTCTTTTAGGTAAATAATGCATCCACCTCCTCGTCCTGTGAGACGATCCCTACGAAACATATGATATCCCATGATGCTTACATGCGTGTCTGGTGTATCAGGAGAGCACCACGTCTCAGTGACGAGAATGATATGGGGATTAGACATAAAACAAAAGATCTAAAGATGTGCATCTTACTTATCAATGATCTAACGTTAATGAGTAACAAATTAATGGAATTTTTTCTGTAAGGCACAACACTTAAACTGCTGAAAAACTGCACAACAGATGGAGCAGTGGGTTGCGAGTTATCATACGGAGAGGTCCGGTCTGGGGGATGTACCAGTTTCCCACTCATGTTCGAGCGGATGTCGCAAAGATTTGACTCCACGACAGAAAGTGCTGGAACAGGGTCATTATGGTAGGATGATTGAGTGGGATATGGGGAGGGGGCCAGGTGGTGGTGGATGAAATGCCGAAGGGTGCACTAAAAAAGGACTTGCTTGGCGGACACTTGTGTTAGTTAAATAGTCCGTTGACGGTGCACTTGATGGGGTATATACGTTAGAAATTTGGTTACTAGCAGCGCTCACGTTTTGAATAGGGGGATAGGGTATTACGGAGCTATTGGGTAATTCACAAAAAGCGTGAAGCCTGTTATAGTTGTGGACCGGTTCAGAAACGGTAATGTGCCCATTGTTCATTCTCATCTGTGAAGCGTTGGCTCTTTGAATGTGATTCTTAGAACCCGATTCGTAGCGTTTATGAAATATCTTCGATTTACCATTATGTTGCAAACCTAGAACATTATTCTGTAGTAAGCACCGTACAGGTCTTACTGCTGGTTTGAAGCCTTTTTCAGGCGTTTTGGATCTGCGGTTGGGGTTTACAGTCACTCCTGATAATGGAGGGAAATGCTCACAGTAAAAAGGAGATGGATTTGCTTGCCCAGCCTTACTTTTGTTCTGGAAATTTGAGATACTGCCCCTAACACCATGGATAACTTTCGGCGCCTTAGGGCCAGGACTTATTTCAGTCAGCACCTTGTTTGACGGAGGTCGATGTACAGGTGAAGTATTTTCAGCATTAACCTTGGGTCTTGCTGGATAGACGTGAACGCGCCCGGCGTCAACTGAGCTGGACGTGGTTGGCTTTTCAGTATTCTTCTGAGCGGACAACGTAACAGTGTTGCCAGCTGCAGCTTGTTCATCTACGGAATTTGTAGAGCAGTCGAGATCGACAGTCAAGTCAATGAGGTTGCTGACTTTGTGACTTGACTTCTTCTCTACTTGGGAGATATTAGTTCGTAATACTTCCCTTTGGAGTGGTGTCTTGTCACCAAACACTTTTATGGACTTAAAATTTGTGGCACGCATAATTTGGTCTCGTCTGTTGACGAATTCGTTCGCTACAAATTCACTTGTGAACTGCAGTAACAGTGGACAGCATTTTTGCTGTACTTTCTTGCGAAGTCTTAAGCAGTGGCACTCCTGGTCTTCCATCCTGCCAGCTTTGAGTAAATTTTTTCACCGTCAACAAAGGTATTCTGTCAGGTATGTTAAATACAACCACTTTACTTGCACAGCGTAACCGTTTGTGCAGTTCCGTAGCTATTGTGTCAATAAAGGTCCCAGCGGCTACAAGATCTTTATGATTAGAAGTAGTCTCAGGACGTGCGTTCTTTGAGGCACTTAAAATGCTAATTATCGGATCCAGCTGGTGCAAGGTTTCGGTGAGCTCTTCATACTTACTGTGTAGTTTTGCCATTGCAGCCTCTAAGTCAGTTATTTTTCTAAGCTGATCCGAAAATACATCGGTAATGGGAACTGAACACAACTTGGTGTTGTTCCTTCCTTGTAAAGGTCTAATGTTGGCCGTTGAGGTTATCGGTTTGGCAGCAGATTCTGACTCCTTAGCAGTGGCTGGAATGGAGTAGGTGTTGGACGTGGTGTCTGGGGACTTAACACCTCTTTTTCTTGTAATCGTGCCTTTTTTGCATGAGGCTGATCGCGTGGCGACCGACAATTTTTGAAGCCTAGTTGACTTAGTAGGCATTATTGTATGATATCCTTTCAAAATTACTGATATATGATCAAAATGTTTCAGAGTAATTAACGGTAACAGAATTGATCAATAGTATGCAAATTTGAACGGTTAAATGATATAAACGTAATATACACTTGCACGCAATAATAACTGGCCTTTTTCAAAACAGACGGTTATG
>LOND01000141.1:55194-85787 GCA_014220965.1 Paragonimus kellicotti | reverse complement strand
ACATTGTTGAAGACAAACATGAATCTTGCTGACAAAAGCATGCATAATTCAGACAGAGGTAGGTTGCGGTTACGAAGTTTGATACACACATCAGTAAGAGAGGATAGTTCGCTCATTCCTCAGATTCTGTTCAAAGATTAAATGTTTACTACCTTATAACAGGTTATTTGGGGACGATATTTCAAATATTTCAAGGGTCATGCCGGAAAATACGTGCAAATGCATCTTCGAGGGTTTCGCCTATTTGACGAAATTGGCTACGAAAATTTTGAAGCAGTTCGGCTCGGGCAAGGGAGGACGAGGAACCAAACGGCGAAAGAATTGAGCAAACTCCAGCGCAGGACTTCTTCGTGTTGTTCCAGAACGTCAAAAAGTGTGAAAATGTCGCGAAACTGCTCGGTCAATAAGGGTTTCTAGATCCGTTCATACGCTGAAATTTTTCGCCATAGCAGATGTTTTCAGAATGAGAAAAAGAGCACAATCTTACGCGATTAAATGGAGAAATGCGGAGTGGATCACATGTAATATGATAAATTAGAGTATTATAATATTTTCTTTGACTTAAACTTATCACGCGATTATAATTGCTTATTTTCTCTCATATGAAGTAGTATTATATTGAGCAGTTAATTGTATCAGGTCCCGGACTTTTGGCAGTTGAGGCAGCTACTCGATTTTTATCACCAAGTGATACTCAGAATTCCATACGAGATTTTTGACCATCTAGCTTGTTTTATAAGCGTCAGACGTTTAAGCCAGAGATCGATTATTGCGAAACTAACACAAAAGCAGTAATAGTGGATTAACAAGTTTTAGGTGGTTTGAGGCAGGAAGACAGCACGAGTTGAATGTCGAAGTGGGTTTACAAGTACACTTAGTAGGTAACGTGGCGTCAGCATTTTTTCTTTCGTTTTTCTTTTGAGAGGGTTTTTGTATGCTGGTCAAATAACCGTCAGATATCAGATACTGTGAACAACGATAGTGGCTGATGGTTTATCGGGCTGTGATGGGTTATTTACGACTAGCAACATACAACAGCGTGATCATAATGCCTGGTTTTTTTATTTTGTTCTATGGTAAGTGAGTAGGAACGGGTATTTTGTGTTACATGTAGCCCGACGGCTAAATTGTTCTCCGGACCACATTTCAAAAAGGACATCAGAAGATTACGCAAAGTTTGAAGAAGACATTATGTTTTGAACAATGTAGGGGGGGGATAGCTGTTTCAGGCCCCTTTTCAACCGCTGCATATTGTTACAAGCTCTGATGTGATTATTCTTCACTTGTGTCTGCACGTATATATATATATATGTGTGTGTGTGTTTAAATGGCTGCTTTCAGATGTATGTTGCATACCCATTTCCACAATAGAAATGGGGTCTCCGCAGTATGCAACGGAAACTTCAAGCGATTGTCACAAGTAGTGCAAAGCAATGTGTATCTTTATGTTAACTGTCATCACATATCCCGCTATCTCACCTTTCACATAACTGGAATACGTGTAACGAAATTACAAGCCCACAAGTCATGTAGGACGGAGTATCATCTATAACCGAGTGCCTCCGTTTGTAAACTGCAGTATCATGTTAACTGTGTTATATCTAGTGTGGCACATGAAATATAAGTTGCCTTCGAAACATTAGTTATCGCCTGTTGCACAATAACTCTGACTGTTTAATTATGCATTTTTATCCACATAAGCATCAACACCATGTTACCGCACTTCACTGACGTCCTCGTTTACCGTATTCTATCCGTTACCTCGCGATCTTTATGGACGATGAAGACCAGTGAACGAAGGCCTGATTTGCACTGTCAAGGAAGTGTGTGCGAAGAAACCGGTTTACTGACCCACAAAACCGTGCAGCACATTCACAATGATAGGCAATAAATATGCATGCATTTACAACGTTTCTTTCATCATCACTTGTACTCTTGCATTGGCGGGTAGTCCGGTAGACTAAGGAGCAATGAAGATGCGGTGGAGCAATAAATAGAGAACTAAAAGAGTAATGCGTAGAAGTTGAGAGAAGAGCGAAACTCTGCTCGTGGGTGGGCTGGCTACAACCTACCTTACTATGGTGAAATATTATAATGGCTGCCTGCACGTATTGAATACCTTATGTGGAAAATACAAACGTACCAAGATTCCGTAGAGTTCTTGGCAGGAAAAAAATACGTTTACGTTATTCGTCATATTACATGTGATCACTCCACATTTTCCCATTTAACAGGTGCGAGTGCCTTCATTTCTAGAACTCACAAACATCCGTTATGTGGGGAAAACGTCCGCAGTGAATGAGCGCTAAAAAACTTCTACTGACCAAATTATCTGCGAGATTTCCGCTTTTGGACGTTTTCGGACAATGGACGAAATCCTGCGCTGAAGTCTTCCAAATTGTTCGCCAAGTTTTGTAACCTTCCGTCTTCCCTCCGGCAAATCGATTCATTTCAACGTTTTTCCGACGCCACTTACGTCAAATAACGGCGAAGTCCTTCGGAAATGCACTTGCACGTATATTCCGGCCCGACCTTGAAATATTTGAAAAATTGGCTGATACATAACCTTGTCAAAGGTGAATTATTGTAATATCTCATCTTGCGTACTGAATTGGTGGAACAAACGAACTATCTTCTTCCGTGATGCGTGTATTAAACGTGGATAAAACGCAACCATTTTCTCTCTGATTACGCTTTTGTGCCTACAGATTTCATGCTTGTCTTATTATATAGCTTTCTGTTGCTTTGTACCGCCTGTAGCTAACTGTCACGATAGGAAAAATCCAAGTGTTTCTCGCAAATGCGCTGAGATATATACATTATTAATATCATTATTAATTTGTAGAAGCTAGTTGCTTATAGACGCGACTATTCTGGATCCAGCCTATCGACAAACGTTGCGGGCGGACCAAGCATTGCTCGACCAACCACCAGATGTCCGGGATCAACAGTGCTCGGTAGATCCGTTATCGTGGATATCAAACCTGTCCGTCAAGTAGTTGATAGTTAGCCGTTCGCACTTGCAATGACCCAGCGGATGAAATTCGACACACGTGATCCATAGATGCGTTCTCCTGGTTACCAAGTGCCCGATGCTTCCCCGAGAACAACTGCATCATTGTGCTCGTCTGCTGCGCCTCCCTCTGTGAAGGATAGTTCTTTTCCTTCTCTGCACTAACTGCCCATTGATCGCCAGGTGACCCACACTGGCGACGATATCAAGACATCTTTAAATGGTTCCACCATTTCCGGCTCAGTTTACCCTTTGTCTGTGCCTTTTTCCAATGATTTCCTCAACCTTCACAGGGAGGTGGCTAGGAATGATTGACTGTCTGCAGCTTCATATGATTATGGTACGCTTGGGGCCCCTGGAGCTAAGCGATCATCCCCAGGGATAATTTTAAGGACGGTGGCAGCCCCACTGGAAAAAACGTAGTATATATACAAATTAATTGACCTCGCCCCAGTCGTAATTCGGCATTCACCTAAGCAACATTTGGTGATGGACAACGGGCTACTTGGAGAAACGCGTCCAAAAAGGGGAGCTAAAGTTCATGATGGCATTACTAGAAGTTAGCAAGCGGTTAAAATAAAGTTCTGTGTTCACGAAGATTAAGCAGCCATTTTGAAGAACATATGCGAATATTCTCCTGTCTACTTCGGCATATAGACATCATTCTTATGAATTCTGAGGGAGCTCTGTAGTTGAGTGTATGCGTTACTCAGTTATCAGTGTGGTTATGCCAAAAATCGAGCTAGAACCCCGCGAAGGGTTGCACTTGAAGTTGCATAGCTCAATGTGAACTTTTGAGCTTATTGTATCCAACAGATTAAGTGATCATGGACAGAAGTTGTCTTGCCTAATTTATTATTGTGAGTGTCGACCTAAAGCAGCTGTCGTGTATTGCATATTACTGCTTAACAAGTAGGATTTACCGAGGCAACCGGAACATCGAGGCAACGATTTGGAAGGCTTCATGGAAATATTCAGGCTGTCACAAAGGACATGCTTAACGGTCGGAGAATCGCCGTGGGAGATACTGAGAACCTACAACGTTTAGCCACTAAGATGAGGGTATGTCAGTTGACGTTGCTCCAACTGGACCATCCATCCGAGTAAATTAGCTCAACCGGCCTTCTGCGTATCATGGGTAAAAGTTTTCGTCCCATGCAAGAGAAATGGGCAGAGATAGCTGATTCTGTCGAAAACGCTGGTCAGGAGTCTTCTCCCAACGACCTGCTCGAATTTTTGCGAGGCGAACGTCCGTTCCTGGTAACCCGTATTTCCAATCCATCGCTCAACCGGCTCAGGACCGCATCAACTAAAATGAGACCGTGCGCTTCTGCGGGATTTCTTAATGAATACCCAGTGGGTTAACCGTCGTCGGAATAGTAATTTAGTCATACCAATATGCAGAGTTTCGTGGTGATCATGAGTTGTTGACGTTCCGGCGATTTGAAAGCATGTCAGTAGAGAGACGACCTGCGGTTCTAAGGAAGCGTAAACGATTCTTTGTTTGGCTGCTGCCAAGCCACAGCACAGTTTTGCAAGGTCCGTGCACAGTGTTGACGGCGTCTCTGTAGAGGGTGACATAATAGCTTGGTGCACGCATACCCGGCCTCTTCGGAGTCCGAACTTGACGCGAAGAGGTCAGGCTGTGGAGGCACCTCCTTGCATGATAGGCGGGTTTGTCTTGGCTTCGTGCCTGTCAGGTTACTTGGGGCAGTCGCGACGACTGAAACGTATACCTTTTTGGATAACGGCTTTGATGCCACACTCACAGCTGGGTCTGTTGCTGACCGACTTGGGTTGCCAGCGCGCGAGCGAATGCCCATCATTCGTACATTGAACAGGACGGATACTATTAAATGTCAAGAGCTGAGTTTGGAAATTGAGTCCTTGGATGATGGAAGTATGATCAGAGTTGACGAGGCCTTTACTGTCAAGAGTCTTTTGATTAAACGAGCGAAAACCCCACCCGAGAAAGACGTTTAACGTTGGCCCCACCTGGCCGGTCTGCCTGTCTTCCGGTTAGTGGACGATAAAATCGGTTTACCAATAGACTGCGATGTGCCGGGGGACATTTGGTAGTAGATCATCAAGCAGGGAGTGGGTGCCAGCCATACGCTGTGAAAACCATATTGATTTGGACTTTGCGAGGTCCCATGTCACTTTTACCAAACAGAAAGACAGAAGTTCACTGCTTAAGGGGTGCTGAGCTAAAACGATTGGTTCAGCGTGCGTACGACACAGAGTTTATAGGGCGTGGATTGCCTGATGAGATGGATAATTCCTGTGTTGTTAAGCAGACTACGTGTACTGTAGAATCCATTGCAACGCTCAAGGATGGTCGGCATGAGACCGGCTTTCCGCTGCCGTCTGACAGTGCAAGCCTTCCTGATAACCGATGAATGGCTCAGAAATGCCTGAATTTTGTGGACTTCCCCATGACACCGGGTAGGTTCATGAATATAATGAGATTATTAATGAACATCTGACCAAAGGTTGTATATCGAGAGTTGGCACTATTAAGGATATGACCCTTCGCCAGTGGCACATACTGCACCACCCGGTGCTGATTCCGAGTAGACCTGGGAAAGTGCGAATACTATGCGATTGCGCGGCGAAGCGCAAGGACATCTTTTCCAGCAAGGTCTTGCTGCAAGGGTCAGTCCTGACGAACAACGAGTGGGTGTATTGTTACGGTTCCGCAAGTGTTTAATAGCCTTGTTCCCAGACATAGAGGAAGCGTTATTGCCGACAAAGGTTCCTGAGAGTGACAGGTGGGCATTGGGCTTTCTTTGGTGGAGCGGTGACACATGTGAGATTGAGATCCATCCCCTCGGGACCACTTCTTCGCCCACTTGCGCCTCCATGACGGGTTACGGAGGTGTCAGCCATTTCCGGGACGTCTGGGGAGGTGGCAGCATTTTTGCTGTTTCTTGATAGAAAAATCTTGGGTTGAACCCTTAAGGCCCTTGTTTACCTCGAGGTTATAACTTACAGCCGTGGTATTGGCCGCCGAACTTGTGAGGTTCATAATGAATGAACTCAAGCTAGCCTAAGACATCCCACTTTGGACGGACTCGGTGATCGTGTTAGGGTACTTGGGAAACACGCCCTGTTCCCTCGTTATGTTTGTGGCCAGTCGCGTTCAACTTATTCGCAACTGTGCCCAGGGCCGTCAATGATGGCATGTCTCCTCCGAGTTAAACCCGGGTTCACTAACTTGTGGTGAAGTATTTATGCGCTTGACCCCCGTCCACTAACAACTTTGAACGCTTTCCCTGAAGCGTGATGGAAATGTAGTCTGGACGGGCAGCAAACTGATAACACGGTAAGGTTTTAAAACGAACGATCTATTTCCAACAGTGTTTGAACGTGTTGTAAGTAGTTAAATCTGGCCTTGTCTGAAACCAACGACAGAAACAAAGAGAAGAGAGAAAAGAAGCGCGGCTGCAGCCCACTTGGCGGCACTCAAAGGCGCGGCAAGCGAAGAGTGCGTGGAACCTTCGAGTGCGTTGAACAACGTTCGAAGAGGTCCAGTTTAAACGACCTTGAGGAGTGGAATGATAGATGAGTCGTCAAGACAGCAGCAGCTACTAGCTGCGTGCCAATTAGTCATACGACTAAAGAAAGTGACACTGAGTTCGTATCAGGCCTCTTATACCAGGCGTACACAGATTCATGTGTGCATAACGGACAAGCGGGAAAGCACAGTTGTACTTAGTAGTCGCCATGGTTATTGATGAAAGTGAAGAATTTCCGGTTCATCGTTCTCTGTCACCAGCAGGTGGCCGCGAAAAATGGATTCGGGATTTTTGAGATGATAGTCTTTTCTCGCATTGGTAGACATGCCTTTCAAACGCAGCCTGAGTATGCAACTCAAGTTGTATACACCGGGTTTGAGAAGGACAATTGCCACTGAACGCGTCAGGCAACTAACCGCTAAAATGGCCACCGGCTTGCGGCGCTTCTCCTTCGAGTCTCGTCTAGAAATTCTCGATCTTCCTTTGCTTGATTTCGAAAGACCCCGCTGTGGCTCAATCCTTACACAACTTTTCTTCAGCTTGGGACTGGTGCAAAAATTCTATAGCCCAGCGGTTCATAATAGTTGAAGGGGCCACGAAATATCCTCTAAGAGTTTCGGTCGCGGATAGTCCTTGGGCAACAGTTCATTTCTTACAGGATTGTCAACCACTGGAGCGATTTTTTATTGGAGGTTGTTAGCAGTTCTTTGAAAGGCCGTTTCAAAGAGTGATTAGAATCCAACTTGCTTAGAAATTTTAAATTAATATTTTATTCTGTTCTTGGCACTGTAGAGTCTGTTACCACTTCGCTCTCTTGTTATGCACTATTCTTCAATACACCTTACGTTCATTGTCTATTGTTAGAATCAATACACACTTCGTCCTGGCATGTTTTGCCTCCCGCCTCTATGCGGTCGTGCATACCGTGGCAACATCCATTTAGCACAACTGGAGGAACCAAATTCGCTGGCGTGTCTCTGTTATTAAGGCGGGAACCTTCTCTCAATACAGTGGACTTAAAATGATGGAATCTGCAGTGGACAACTTCCGTGAGTCATTGTATTTGCCTTGTAGCATAGATGCTTTAGTTCTTCGTTCTATGTAAACCCAGCAGCGGTGCTACACCCTGTTTTCAGTGACTGCTTTTCAGGACAACCGGGGACCACCGGACATCAACTGACTGGGTCCAGGTTACTTGAGCGTCCAACCCGAACGCATGAACAAATAGCTGAAATTTACTTACCTTCGTAACACTGGGTGTTCTCACAGACTCACTGGTACAAGAAACTGGACGAATTCTGATTCAAGCCTCTTCGTCCTGAAAACTGAACTGAACTGACGGCATTTTCATATGATTGTGACTTCTGCTGAGCAAAAGATTGGAAACCCCCGACCACAGACCAAACCGCCAAATCGTTAAACATCGTCGCCTGAGACCAGAAGCGGTGATACTACGGGTGGCAACTAGATCAATATACACTTACTCCCACCCAGTTGTCCATACAGGGTTCGTTGGTTGAAACAGTTCTCTTTTCATCAGCTACGCTCCACCCCACGCTTGAGTCTCGTGTTGTCCACCGGTGTGAGAGAGGGGTCGAATCAAAGTGACCCCAAGAAAAATCGATCAGAGGAACGCTACGTACAGCACCAAAAGATAAAACACCAACCAAGTGCGGTCGAGATAAATAAAAGGGGTGCAGAGTTGAAAGTGGCTATGATTGGTGGACATTGATCTACGTTAGAGATAAAATCAGACCAATGGAGGTCCGGTCAAAACGGCGTGAGTTGCAGGTGTCTAGTTACTTTCATACAACTTCTGTTATCGGGTAACGCGTTGATAGTCACGTGCTGTTCGGGGGATGCTAACTTGCTCATGGCGTTTTAGGGTGATTCAATCAGTAACGCGTACTTGACAATTCCAATAACTCCCATTTAAACAGTCGGGTTAACGGAACTATCTTCCGAAATCAAAAAACGTCAAAAAAGGCGTTCGAAAGGGCTGGAATTGATACGGTACTGTTCAGTAAGATCACAACAAAGGTACTATTTCACTTTGAATGTGAACCAACCGGGTACACAACTAAGGAGTTCAGATTGGAACGACTAAGCACGTGTTTACAAACAGCCGGCAGAGAATAGGAAATGGCCTCATAAAAACAATTAGATGCAGATGAACGTGAGAACCTGTCAACCAATACCAGATAAACAGTGATTGTTGTAAAAAGTAAGGAAGTAAACATTTCACGTGCAGCTATGCTACAAAATTTGTCGTGATCGTTTACTGCACACAATAAGGACAAATGGAGGCGAATTAAGAATCGGCTTTCTACAACAAAGCCGAACATACCTCAATGGATCCATCATTCTCATAATACCAGACAGATAACGACAAACGTGCCGGGCGAAATTTAACAAATCCAACACCGGGCCCCGAAAGCCACCTGGGCTTTCTACACAAACCCACGAAGACTATCAGAGGATAGTGCACATGGGATTCTGAAGCAACTCTTGACATACCAAAATCAACTTCTGTTTTGCCCTTCTAGAAGACACAGTGACCTGATATCACGCCTCACGACACTTTGGTTTGTTTTCACGAATACTCGTCTCACATGGTCATGTGGTCCTGGGAACGCACTTGTTACTGTACCTTTCGGTCAAACACCCCGAGGAGCTGATTTGTCGATGAGGAATACGACGTCTCCTGCCTGTATATCACGTGAGGCATTAACCCACTGGTGATATGCTTACAATCCGGTAAGGTATTCACGTCGCCCGTGCTTCCAAAACACGCAATTGAGATGTTGGGCTCGCCTCCAACCCTTAGCATGACGCTCTGACAATGTAACTTCGTCATTTAGAAAATCCCAATTCGACCGGGACAATAACAGATCATTCGGTCTCAGCACCTTCGAATTTTAAGGATCATCATAAATAGGAACAAGTGGACGATTGTTAATAATTTGTTTCACCTCTGCAATGTAACTGAGCAGCGCCTGCTCGTGCATAACCTGCTGATGGGTGACGGAAGTAAGTACCTGCCGTATTGTTCTTACCATTATTTCCCATATCCCATCTCGATGGCTGGCTTCAGGTGGGTTAAAGTACCAGTCAATTTTACGAATTAGTAAACCATCCGCAATCTTTCTTTGATCCAGCTCTCCAGCTCTGAATCTCCTCCTACAAAGTTGGTGCCGTTGTCGCTATATATGGCATCCGGAGCACCTCGTCCACCAACAAGCCAAATAAATGCCATCATGAACTACACAGTTGGCAGTGAGTGGGCTCGATGGGATAGCACGAGTCTGAAACATGTAGACGTACAGCCGAGTGCTTGCCTTCGCTTCTACCCATCTTGAAGTTGAACGAACCAAAGTAGTCCACTCCAGTATACCGTGATGGATACCCGTCAGCAGTCACTCTATTTATTGGTAATGGAGCCATTAACTGTTCACGCGGTTTCGAAAAAAGTTACTCGCATCTGTAGCACCTATTAATCACGCGCCCGACAGTCGCCATCCCCATTAAAAACCAAAATGTCGTCCGGAAGGACGCAAGTACATGTGTGGCACCCATGTGACCTTCCACCTCGTGGGAATGTCCAACACTGAGTTCTGTGACTGTGCCGTGCGACGGTAAAATAACGGGTTTTGTGTCGTTCTGGTTAGCACCATTACTTGCTATTTCCCAAAAACATGAAAAACCGTCTAGTATCACTGGTCAAAACAGAGACAGCCGACTTATACGTCTTCTGCCAATGGAGTGACCGTTGAGATATTTCAGGTCATGTGAAAAACACTTTTTCGTGACACGCATAGTCAACTTACTGGTTGCTCGTTCAAGTTCGAACGCACGTAATGGCCCTGATTCCATCGGATCTCCTTGGCCTCCGAAATTCAGTGAGCAGCCGAACTCGGCGAAGCAAGAGAGTCATGCCACAATCCTCGCCAATTTAAACAAGTGGAATATCGTGGTACCAGACATTCCAGAATGGGATTCACTGCATGCGCAGTCTCAACAGTCAAAACACGCTCAAGTTCGCAGTCCCCGTCTGCTATTGCAGCGGAAATCAACAACTTCGGCCAGCTGCTTTCGGAAAAAGCTGGAAACTCTCGTCCTTGATGCCAATGGTCCATCCAATGTGAAGATGAGTGTGTAGCTCAACTTGATGGTGCATCAGTAGGGTTCATCTCAGCCGGCAAATGTCCACGCTCTAACACAGTGGTAAACAGACGTACTAATCTCACTCGGTTTGCTACGAATATTGCAAAGCGCGACGATGTATTGCGAATATGTTGCAGTACTATCATCGAGTTTGTCCACAAAACTACGCGGTCGATACACATTCTCACTTTGTCCAAAGGATCCCCATCAATCTTGCTGCTAGGATGGCCAGCGTGAGTTCAATCCTTGAGGTGGTAACTAATTTACGCGGGGCCACTCTTGAGTCGCCTACAACGAAACAACACTTAACCAAACCGTTAGACGCTGCAAGCTTAATGCAACCAACTACACCGTATCCTACCTCAGATGCATCACATAACAAGCGGAATTCTATTTCTATGGCAGTAGATACGTTGGGAGAAGCTTAACGAGGCACCCTAATTGGTTAAACAGTCCGGATATTTGTCACAGTTTTCCCAGGTTAGACGATCAGTCTCGTATATCAACCTATCCCAATCAAAACCTTCACCGTGAAGATCTTGCAGCAACTTGCAACCTGGAAGTGACACTGAAGCAACTACCCCCAAAGGGTCATATAAGGAAGCTATACATTTCAGTATATCCCTCCAAGTATTATAGTGTCCGCAATTCACAGCTATATTTCATAATTAACTTTTGTACGTTTTTTTAATATATATACCGTTTAGTTAACTTCATCTCCACAATTGCTTGGAACCATGAACATCATCCTTGAATTTGATCGTCAAAAGGGATAAACAGGAGTTTCTGCGCGTTGCCTCTGCCTTCCTTATTTGGGCAGTGATCCCTTTCGAGGGGTTCCGCTTGAAGGTCGTTCAAAAGGGAAAACAGTCATTTCGGCGCGAATCCTCGTTTTTTGAATATTTTTGAAAATTTTGAAACCGACATTTCAGGCGAAGTATCTACGACGCGTCAAATTTAAACAAACAGCGGTACTGGAAATATTGAAATACATCGATTAAGTGCCAAAAGTACTGGTTTGGTGATGGAAAAAAATGCAGCAATTTTTGCGAAAATCACCCGTTGTTGGCGTTAGGTCACTTTCTCAAGCCTTGCAAATGCACTTATTGTAATGTTCCAGATGGAACACGTCATTCTAAAGTCTGAGAGTGCTTCATTCTGTGTGGTTTCGAAGATATGGTCGAAATGGAAACATACGACCATACAATGTTGACATTGCATTTCAAGAAGAACACTAACACATTTGACGATGAAACATGTATGACAACGTTTACAGCTTTCTTGTTTATACGACTGTACTACTAGCTTTCCTTGTTAGGAAGATTTCAGGTAGATACTGGTCGACGAAATGTTGTCCTTGGAAATGGCTGGAAATGACGCTATCATATGGCTGTTTTCCTCTTCGGTTGATATGCAGCGGCGTGAGGAAAGGGTATTATGTCCGCACACTTGTCACTTTGGATCTCAGAAGTAATATCCATTGCACTGACGCATTGTTTCCAAATAATTGAGAGAGTCGTCGTGTCGTTCATTACAAACACTATACGGAAACAGATGAAACTTCAAGCTGCCATGTCCGATCATTGCAGGTACCGACCATCTCGGCAGTCCCGACTTGGATGATTAGACGCCAGTATGCACTCGCGGTGCAGGAAATAGTAATATACCGACACAATATGCGTATTGGGACTTCGAAAAATGATGATTACCATGTACGCACAACAGCTTACAAACTACAAGTTTTCTTATCACTCCCTGCCTGTGTTGGTTTCTCCATGTTGTTCCATAGCAAACTCGTCATCGAAGGAGGCACTACTGGTGTGACATACATATGCATTCACTAGAACGTTTGTCATACGGCCGATATCAGAAAACATTGTTCACGCTCATTCCCAACAGATCTGTCAAAAGTTAAATGCATCACATTAATTCTCTTATACATAGGTAATATGGGGACGATTACCACTATTTCGAGGTCATTGCGGTTAACTACTGCGAATAACATCTTTGAGGGCACTGGACCGCCCTTATGTCTGAGCATTATTGACGTTATGGAAGAATGTCTTGAAGCAATTCGTTCCGGAGGGGGGATGAAATCTCCAAATCCGCTCGAAAATTTGCGGCACTTCCGCGCAGGGCTTTCTCACGATTTGTCGAGGAACGTTAAAAGCTTGGAAATTATACAAACTACTCGTTCCAAGTACGGGGTTTTAACGTACATTCACCGCGAAAATGTTCTCAGCATAAACGAATGTCTTCATGAGTGAGAAAAGAACACAATCTTTATGTGAATGTAAATTTCTACAACAATCTCACTAACATCAACTCAGTGTGGTTGGCGTGAGTATCGAGATGTCTCAATCGTGGCATGTGTAGTGAATCCAGCACAATTGTGCCTCTTATGGGGCTTCAGCTCATGGTATAAGCGCAGAGCATAACCAGAGAGACCTAGTTTCAGCTGTCACTGTTTGAAACGCCGCACGAGCAGTCTGACGCTTACTTGGATTCAGAAGGTCGACTGCAATTTCCGTCGACATTTGTCCTCTCTGGCGGCGGTCGTGCGGTTGTGTTTGAGGCTCCCTCACGTCCAACTCCCCGACGCCTTTAACTGTTGAATTGAAGTCTGCTGGTGAACGGTGAGTAAATCAATAAATAATGTTTATTTGCAGATTCTCCGTTTTCCCGCTACGACTTCCATTCCACGTTAACGTGAGGCTGGGGAAACCCTGGGCGAACGAACCTGGGAACTTGCATCGTGATAGTCGTTCCGTTCACCGATACGTCTTCTGTTTTGTTTGTACGCCCACCTGTCGAGCCTATCGGTTATCGTTACAGCCTTTTCTTGGTATTACCATATTTCGGTCACTTTTATGATTTGATTGATTAGGCCACTGCAGTATAATACGCGTCTGTAAGGTGCACATGGAATCGAAAGCAATGATTTATCACTTCTCACGTCACACCCAAGGCTCTTCGACGATCAAAACTCTCTAGGTCTGAGTTAACGGTTTGTGCAATCTGTCCTCCGGAGGCACATCTCAACAACTTCGGCGTTATTAGATTTCTACTCGAACTTGAACTAATGACGTTAAAATTGAGTTGGAGTAGGAAAAACGAAGTTCAAGATCACAAAGTATTTTTCGAACAGATCTCGAAGGTAAGCCCTTTTTTGTGAGAATCGACTCTACCTAATTTGACGCAAAAAGTTCCCGTGTTATCGGCGCTGTTTTAGTTCTCGATTATGTAAGGCGTGTGTATGTCTTGCTGAACCTTTGGCTGACCCTTGTAATTGTTGGCGCCTTTTATAGAACTGTCATCGAAACCCTTACTTCAGGAGTAAGCTGTCTTTCACTGTAACCACGTTGCACAAATTCGATTCGGGAGTGTACCGAATAATCGAAACCAGAACGTCTGGCTTGTCCGATACAATTATAGGGTATTGTACATATTTTCATATTTCGCTTTATTTTTATATATAGTCCACAGCACTTGTTCTTGTACAACGTGAACACCACTTGTTTGAATTGATTCTACTTAGCAATACATTTTTGGTGCGCACGTCTTGTCTCCCTGGTGCTCCTGTTCGGCGTAGGTCAAGATGGTCTATAGAGAGCTATTCAGCGGCTGCATTTCGAACTGACTTTCCGAGTTTATGCCTCTGTATTGAATTGGTCACCTACGCAATAATGCCCTCAATATTAACAAATTAACTGTCTTACATACCCGGTGAGGGTGTCCCAAGGCACGCTTGATTCATAGTAAGGGATGTGATTGGCAAGTGGACATGCGCCTTACATTCGTCCACTAAAAATTTTATGCGCCTTTCCTGAGGAACAATCGAAACATAGTCCCAAAAGGCAGCGGACTATAGAACGCAGTAGAGCTTGGAAGCAAACCGTATACTTCTAGTAGTATTTGAAAATGCGATAAGCAGTTAACTCCAACCTAATCTGAAACTAACGACAGAAACCAAGAGAAGAAAGAAAAGAAGCGCGGCTACAGCCCACTCGGCGGCACTCAAAAGCGCGGCGAGCGAAAAGTGCGAGTGCGTTGAGAAAAGGTCCAAAAGGTCCGAAAAGTTTTGGAAAGGTTAAACGACCTTGAGGAGTGGAATGGTAGATGAGTCGTTAAGAAAGTAGCAGCCACTAACTGCGTGCAATTAGTTGCACGACCGAAGAAAGTGAAACTAGGTTCGTATCAGGCCTCTTATAGTAGGCGTACACAGAATCGTGCGTTCAGAACGAACAGGCGGGAAAACACGGTTGTTCTTGGGATCCTTGGGGGAGCCACACGATCGCTGGCCACCACAAGGGTAGTGCAAAACCTCGACACTTTGCAACTGATAGAAGGCAGTGGTCACCGACTTTTTGAGCTTCTTCGTAGGATATCTCTACCCCGGAGTTAGAAGGGCGTTATGCGCCCCCCTCTTCCAGTGCGCTGTAATACACGTACAAGAGACGCTTGAAAGTCACACCATTTTGTGCCGGCACCACCAGCGCTGGTATTGCACTCAAGATATTAACGGCCCGTCAATGGAGACGAAGTACAGGCGGTAGTCGTCCTGGTCGCTGAATACTGTTAGATGATGACCCCAGAACTTGCTTTCATTTTGGAGAGGGAATGGCTCTCTAAGCCCTCTTCCCATGTCACGATTAATGAAACACTGCCGCGTAGCCGTACTTCGGTTTAGGATGAACATGAGACTAGGTAAGTAGACAAGAGGTTCCCCTGGACGCCTCAGTAATAGATCGATGGATTGCTACAGGTATTATCCTAGCCTCAACGCAGGCCCGCATAATATGATCCTGCTGTTTTAGGGTTTCAGACGACCACTCTCAGAGGTCTCGTTCGCCGCTAGACTGTTAACAACTGCCCCGCGAAATAATATGCTCTGACATCCCTGACTTATCCCAGGTGCATGAAGAAACATTTCCGTGGGTTTAAAAGCAAGCTTTATTGAACTGTTCATCTCGACGCTGCGTCTTAATCATGTTTCATTGTTCGTTATCATCCTTTGAAAGGATGGTCTTTCATACCTTCATATCCTCAGGAAAAACGCGGTTAGATGACTATAGCCAGTCCAGCGGGCCACTGATAGAAATCATGATCGGCAGGTGTCGGAGCATTGATCCTTCTGGAACACCACTAGGAGCAGGTAGCCACTACGATAATTGTTGGTTGATCCTGGCAACAATTGACTTGTCATGAAGGAAGTGTACCATCGAGTCTATTATAGGTGAACGGACGGCGCACTTTTTTCAGCTTGATAAGCAAATAGCTGTGTCCGTGGTTTTGGTGAAACCCAGAAAGAACGCCCGCAGTCCCTTCTACAACTTTCGAGCTCTCTATCGTTTTTCCGTCAGGTCGCAGATTTGTCAAACAGGAACGCCCTCTCCGACATCCGTGCTGCCTCACGCTGAAAAGCATGAGGTTCATGGGCTACGCAAGGTCGAGAAGCAGGTCATCTACAGTTGAAGAACTTCCTGCATCTGTAACAAACCCGTTGAACCCACTAAAAATTGTCAGGGTTCAGGGTCAATCGGAAACGGCTTTTGTTAGCGTTATTCGTTTACCCATTTTCCTAATGGGTGTGGGCGTTCTTGTTTGTGAGGATTCAGTTATTATTCTCCGGAGCTAAAATTGTTAGCTCTTGTTAGAGCTTCAAGTCTGGACCTTCTTTCGTCCACTCTTTTCAAAGCTGGTGCTGGGATTGTTGTTTGGACCGACTACGTTCTTCCGTTACATATGGAATATCGAAGAGAATCACGTGGGTGGTGCTCATGGTCAGCCATGTGATGACTCCGGTATCATCCTTACCCAGTCCAGTCTCTCGTAATGCGGCGGTTTTTAGTCACAGAGAACCAGTTAAGAGAAGAACAGGCAGGTTCTCAACATGGTCGTGAGTGTATCAACCATACCTTCACCTTGGAATAGACTAATGAATCGGTACTTATTTTCCCAACCAAAGGTGGTGAGGTTTTGGACCTAGAAGCAACTTCTGACTCGGTTGCTCTGCACGCTCACTGGGGCTATCTCCGTCACGGAGGAGTCCCAGTATAGTATTTTAGTTTGTTGAAGTCGTTATTTGTCCGTTCTGAATGCAGAATGCGCACTTATGGACAGCTATCTTGAATGTTCCCCCTTGTGACTTACGTTTGCCATGGGTGCCTAACTTTCACCATTTCTTCCAACCACGTGATGGATAATATTCTGAAAGGAGCGTTCATAAGTTCCTAGGACCTCAAAGTGGAGCTTCCGTTGACTTGTGATGAATATGTGGAGGATATTGCTTTATTTCGTTCTTCTTCAGAGAACGCGCAGAACGCGCTGAAATGATTGAATGACATGAACGGTCTGTATGATGTGCACTGTACACCTCTGAAGTACAGTGTCACAAGCTTAGGTCGGCGCTGGCCATGCTTTTGTTACTGAAAGCACATCACGTGGGGCTCTATCGTTTCAGCCATCAGGGTAGCGTCACCTCGTTAGCTGGTAACACTGCTGATGAAGTATCTATGAGGATATCGAAAGCGCGCGGTTCATTTGCCGAACATAACCACTTGTGACGTCACAGAGGTATCCATTTCTCGATCAAGGGCATGGCTTACAATGCGTGTGTGCATTCAGTTTTGCTTTACGGGTAACAGGTCTGGCCCATTCGCGCGGAAATTGACATAGGTTCTTGATGTTCGCCGGACTTCGGAAGTTCCCGTCCTCCCTTGCCCGAGCCGGATAACTTGAACATTTTTCCGTAGCCAATTATGTCGAATAACGACGGAATGCCTGGAAGATGCATTTGCACGTATTTCCTGACGTGACCTTGACATAATCGAAACATCGTCCCCCACATAACCTTGTATACGAAAAATTAGTGCAACATCTCATCTTTTGGACAGAGTTTGTGGAATGAGCGGATTCTTCCTTTTACAGATGTGTGCATCAAACCTTCGTAAACCGCAACCTATCTCTCTCTGATTATGCATTCTTTTGTCAGCAGACCTCATGTTTTTCTTATGATGTAAACATTTGTTGATTTGTAACGCCCGTAAATATCTGTCATGATCGCGCACATCCAAACGTGTCTCTCACGAAATGCGTCCAGAAATTTATTATTATTATGTATTATTAATTATTAATTATTATTATTTATTATTATTTATTCAATACATCGTCGTTTCCGCCAGCCAGCCAACGTTAATATGGACCGAGGTGTGTGGCAATGCGACAGTCTGACGGCGCATGTTTGCGAATTGTGCAAGTCTCGTTGTTGATAACCGAACTGGTGTGCTCCATGGTGGCTGCCGACTGTGAATGAAACCGTGTGTTGTGGTCAGTTTGTAGTGACCAGCGATCGTGTGGACCCTCTGAGGACCCCGGCTGCAACCATGTATTTAGTCGCGGGTAACTCGAAATTGGGTTCAACATTTTCACCCTGTCATTGTCTATTCATGTTTTTGACCTATTGGTGCCTTGTCATCAAAAGATTACACACGATCATTGTTATGTTGTCGAATAGAACTTGTCTCGTTATGTATTAAAATAAATGGGTCACAGTTCTATATCCGCTTATATCTTGCTTTTGTGTGCGCATCAAATCATCGCGTCATTATCGTCACTGTTTACTATCAGTTCGTCGATTATTATTGTTGATTGTTATCTGTTCACAAACCAACACAATGACAGCGCGAGATCCAGCAGCGTCGGTGTATCGGATGCATCGAGTGTTTTGTGGCCGATTCGGCTGCGCATGATGTTCAGAACGGCATGCAGTGACAGACATGTCTACACTGGTACACACAAGTGCACCGGCTCCAAGAGGACAAGTACACTCTGCTGGCTCTCCCAAAAAGCCATTCATCTGCAGACGTTGTGTTTTCGTCGAAGCGCATTTCTTCCGGGTCTGATCCGTCCCGCTGCCCGCACCCCAGTGAGCAAAAGCAAGACACTTTTAAATGTGTTGCGAGACGTCTAAACATGTCAATGTGCACATGGCCACGGTTCGAAAAAGCTCTGGTGAAACCCAGACGCTTTATCTGATTGAAGTCAGAATTAAGCCGTGAACGAGTAATTGCGCTCGCCCTTTCCAGGTGTGGCGGCTGCTCGCAAGGCAGGGCTTTGTCCACAGCTCAGATCGGGGAACCCGCGACAAATTTGAGGACAGGACTTTCTCCGAGAAATCAAAGGACTGGTTTTGTGGGGACGATTTCCTGTCACATCCTCTCCAAGTGAACAAGCCAGAGCTGTATTCAACAACTCATTCCCTCACGAATTAACAAACTTTGTTTCAGCCAGCAGACTCCGCTTCAAAGCTACCAAGAAGTGTTTCGGAAAAAGTCTGTTTTCCCCGAAAATGGTTTATTTTTCCAGCTACCTCCAAAAAATAAATTGTGATTTTGAATTCCACCTTTTCGCGCCACAACGTGCCAAGACTCAGTTTTGGCGCACGTTTCTCCTGCGTCTCTGATTGGCCCATCCCACTTTTAACGCATCAGTTAACGTGGGACTCTTCAAGGCTGTTCAGAGACTATTTCATTGGGAGCCGGTCTCCTTTCATACCCGGGAAAAACTATTTGAGCGGCCAAATTTTCTGATTGGTTGATGAATAAATCCGCTGCCAAATTTATTAATGCCAAAATATGCGTATCTACACACAGCTCATAATTATAGATTATTTGATATAGTGGTGTAGTTATTTGCATAGAAAGAAGGAACAAATGTGCCCATTTGTATAACGATAATTACACCTATATCTATATGCACATATCTATAGTTATGTGCATACAGATATACGTGTCCACATAACTATTGTTATGCGGACTTATTGGTAGATGTTTGTCTATATATATAAAGAAGTTTTTGTGTATTATAATATTTAGCTGTTCATATGTATGGTTTGCTAAGCGTGCAAACGTCTGTGCGTCCGTGAATGTACCTTCAGTACACGTGTCACTGAAATCAATGCGAACACTATTGCGAAGCAAGGTAGAATGTGTCGTATTTTATATATTTCTTAGCAAGCTTATTTGTACCAGTTTACTCAAAAGTGATGTAGCTTGGATTTAATTAAATTTTCCAAAAATTTTGTATGAAAGGAAACCGACTCTCATATACATGCAGACGCCGGTCTGCAATTTTACCTTTAGTTAGAGAGCAAATAGACTTTCGACTGAAGGTCAAGGTCTTCTGTGTCCTTCTGGGGTTTTCGGTTATCATTACGTTCAGTGCTACGTGTTCGTGTTTCGTATAGTTGTGCGCCAGACATTTACCGTTATCGTTGACCAGCGGGTCCTAACAAAGTCACTCGGAATTCTCGTGACGTTACCCGCGAAGATTAGCACGGGGAAGTACTGGACAAAACAGTACAGCTAAAGAAAATTCATGCTAACCTAAGAGGAGTGTCACTGGATCGCTCACTGCAAGAGCGGCAGCAGCGCTCCCAGCTTGATAAAACACGGTCGCACATCAAGGCTGATCCCAAACTTCAGGCCAAAGTCAAAGTCCTCATTCCTGTTCTCAGGAGGGGACCAGTGCCCCCGAATGGATTGACCCACGTGCCCACGCCCTTATCAGAGGCGGCTGCCCCCACCCCCTTGGATGGCCAGTCGTCTTTGGGGATATGCGGGTCTGGACCAGTAACTCCCAAAAACGTTAAAGATGAACAATCTTGCTGTAAACCTGCAATCACCCAGTCTCCAAAACGTCCCATCAAGAATTATTTTATTCCTAAGACTTACAACTCAGTGAGTCTGCTTGGGTCACCTCTTGCATCTAGACAGGCCCATACTTGGTTCATTCCAGCCGCATTTTCTTTGTGCGGATCACGGTCGTTTCGACCTAACTTCTCTCCCAACCTAAAATCTCATCCAAATTTTCGGGGGTGCAAGGCCGCAAACCACCTCCAGTATTTCAGAAAGCGAAGGCGATCAAAAAGCCATCGACTTCGAGCCAACGGAAACAGACGAAGCGTCCCGAAGAGACGCTCTCATATGCTCAGGTTGTGATGAAACGTTCCGTAACCTCCAATAAGGCTCAGGGAACTCGGACGCCGCCTACGCACTCCTTCTCACTTCTAGCACTGATTTCTCAAGCTCATCCTCGCGCACTGTCATCCCTCTTTGTACTCAGCCAAATGAGGAGGTAGCCCTCAAGTGTGCGTACACTAATTGTCTGAGCCTTTTAAACAAACTACCAGAAGTCAGACAACTGGTCCACGACGCTTCCCCTCATATTCTTGCTATAACAGAGACCTGGAGTTCCGCTGACACTAGTGAATACGAACTGCATATTCCTGAGTACTCGTTGTGTCGAACAGACTCCTCCCGTGGACGCATGGGAAGCTGTGCTGTCTTTCTGAGCCAGAAGCTTCCAGTGCCAACTGTCATAGGGGAATTTACCTCTCCGGATAAATGCGACGGAGTGTGGTTCCAACTAAAACTTCGTAGTCGCGACGCACTCCTTGTCGGTGTTATTTACCGATCGTCGGCGTGCAGCGCATCCGACAACGAGGCCATACTTGCGGCCCTAGAGTGTCTGTCGTCTACACAGCGTTTCTCCCATCTCATTATGGGTGACTTCAACGCACCCAAACTCATCTATATAGCTGCTTCTCAAGAGCACTCTGCCTGCGGATTTTCGAAATCCCTGGCAATGTTGATACATGAGAAAACCTGGACAAAGTAAGTCGAACTACCTACACGTCACCGTCCAGGACAGATATCCCCATTGCTTGATCTGGTTATCACAAATGAAGCTCATCTAGTAGATAGGGTGGTCATCAAACCACTGCTGGGGCACAGCGACCGCATGCTACTAGCTTTCGATTTTATCTGTTACTGGTTCCAAAATGCCGTAACAAAGACTTCTTCCAGAAATTTCCAGATGGCTGACTTTAGCTCGCTAAAAACATTCACGAGTACATTTAATCTTTTGTCTGATTCTGTAAACTCGGACTACCACTCGTTTGAAGCCACCATTCACGAAGCTGATGAGGCATTCATTCCTCGCAAACTATGGAAGTTCTCCTCTCGCTCACGCGGAACATTACGTCGTCTTTGATCCTAACGTTCCCAGTCTGCATTCTTCTAAGCAGAGACAAACGCAAGCACGATGGAGGTTAAAACGCCTTTCCGCTTCTGACGAACAGTGCATAGCGGGAAATCCGTCAACACACCCAACGATACAGTCAAAGATCCTACTGTAGCCCGAGAAAATAAGAATTTTGCGCCGCCAGAGAAATACTAAGCCCTCGGCGCTTCCTCTGCGGCTTCCCGACGGGGAAACCTCCTCTAACCCTCAGGTGGTTGCTGAGACGTTCAGAGAGTGTTAGTCAGCAGTTTACAGTGTGGTCCCGCCAAGTTGGCATCGGATTCTCCCGTGGAGAAATTTCCAATGCCCACTCCTAACAGCTGAATTCTCTGTGCTCGACGTTCAGGATCTCCTGCTTAAGATCAATCCTTATAGTGCAATGGGACCAGACGGGATCCATCCTCGGATCCTCAATGAAGCGGGCCTTGGTTTGGCGATGTCCCTCCATGGTCTGTTTAAACAGACACTTCGGACCAACACTCTCCCGGGGGCATGGAAAGAGGCCATTGTCATACCTATTTTTGAGGCAGGCGATCGTCACTCTCCTGCTAGTTACCGGCTGATCAGCCTTACCAGCACCCCGTGCAAGGTAATGAGACGTCTTTTAAAACGCGCCATCCTTAAGCAGTTTTTCTCCAATAACCTTTATCTCCTCTACCCAGCATGGCTTTCTTCCCGGCCGGTCATGTATAACGAATATGCTCATCTTT
Organism: Paragonimus kellicotti; assembly: GCA_014220965.1. Taxonomy (NCBI): domain Eukaryota; kingdom Metazoa; phylum Platyhelminthes; class Trematoda; order Plagiorchiida; family Troglotrematidae; genus Paragonimus; species Paragonimus kellicotti. The sequence goes on along the minus strand of LOND01000141.1, from coordinate 63,297 downwards.
ATGGATAGCCTGACAGACGCCAACGACAATGACCATATCTCAGATGCTATCTTCTTGGGCTTCGTCGAAGCCTTTGACCGCGTACCACACGGTCCTCTTGTACATAAACTAGAGGCCAATGGCATCTAAGGAAAGGTTCTCCACTGGATTGCATCCTATCTCAGCAACAGGACTTTCGGAGTAAAAACCGGATCGGACCTTTCTTCCCCCTCTCCCATCTCCACTAGAGTTACTCAAAGATCCGTACTCGGTCCGTTATTGTTTTTAATATACATCAACCATTTTCTTAATCTTACTTTGATCGACGCCCTCCTTTATGCTGATGATTTAAAAATCTGGAATGCCTGTGACCCCACTGCATTATAGATTGACCTTGACCGTATTAAGTGCTGATAAGATGACTGGAGTCCCCCTCTAAACGACAGCAAATGTGCTCATATGTCGCTCGGAGGAGACTCCGGGAACCTATTCGTAATACATGGTGCACAAATCGTAACAGATTTAACGAAATTAGACCTCAAAAAAGTCCTAGGGATTTGGCTGCCAACCGGTTTGTCTTTTTTATCGCCATTAGGTGGCCGTTAAAAGGGGATTTAGAGCTCTTGGGATGATAAAAAGAACCTTTGCCCGCATAGACAGGCATGCCTTTCAGTCGCTCTACGGGGTCTACATACGGTCACTGCTTGGGTATGCTAATCAAGTCGTATACACAGGCTTAGAGAAGGACATATTCACCATCAAAAGTGTCCACCGGGTAGCCACTAAAATGGTCATTGGCTCGCGGCATTTCTCCTAAAAGTCTCGTCTTGAAATTCTTGATCTTTATCCACTGGTGCTTGGAAGACTCCGCGGTGACTTAATAGTTACGCACTTTTTCCTTAACACAGGACTCGTGCAGTAATTCTTTACCTCAGCAGTCGATAGAAGTCAGAAAGGTCACGGCAAGAAGCTCCATAAGCTCCGACCCCGAATCTTCCTTAGGCAACAGTTCTTCTCTTACAGGGTTATCAACCATTGGAACGACCTTTCATTAGAGGTTGTTAGCTGCTCTTCTATGGACCGCTTCAAAGTGTTATCAGGTTCTCGTTTACGCGTAAGATTGTACTCTTTTTCTCACTCCTGGAAACATCCGCTATGCGAGGAAATTTTCCGCGATGAATGGACGTTAGAGACCTCGTATTGACCGAGCAGTTCGCGAAATTTCCAACTTTTCGACGTTTCGAACAATCGAAGAGGCCCTGCGCTGGAGTTTGCTCAATTCTCCTCCTGATTTTGGAAATTCCCCTCCTCCTTTGCCCGAGCCGAATTGCTTCAAAATTTTCCCGTAGCCAATTATGTCAAATAATGGCAGAATCCCTCGAAGATGCACTTGCACTTATTTCTCGGCATGACCTTGAAATATTTGAAACATCGTCCCCCACATAACCTTGTATAAGAAAAATTAGTGTAACATCCCATTTTTTTAACAGAATCTGAGGAATGAGCAAACTATTTCTCTTACTGATGTGTGTATCAAACTTTCGTAAATCGCAACCAATCTCTGTCTGATTATGCATTCTTTTGGCAGCAGACTTCATGTTTGTCTTACAATGTAAACATTTGTTGACTTGTAACGCCTGTAATTACGTATAATGATCGCGCACATCCGAGCGTGTCTCTCACGAATGCGTTGAGAAATATATATTATTATCATCATCATAATATTATTATAAAGTTGTTAGATTATTATTTTGTTCTTTTCTAGCAGATTATTACTTTACTGTGCTCTCGGTATTCTATGAAACCCCCAAGAGCAGTGCTACACCCGGTTTTCAATGACTGCCTTTCAGGTCAACAGAAGACCGCTGATATCGAAACGGACAAACTGACTGGAGCCGGGCGAATTGGGTCCTCAACCTCGAACCCATGAACAAATCGCTGAAATTAAATTGCTGAAATCGCCTTTGTGTTTTGTACGCATGTTTCTGTGTACGCCCGCTATAAGAGGCCTGATACGAACTCAGTGCCATTTTTTATTCGTGCAACTAATTGCACACAGCGAATGATTGCCATTTTCCTAACGACTCATCTACCATTCTACTCTTCAAGGTCGTTTAACCTTTTCAAACCTTTTTGGACCTTTTTCGGGAGCTGGCTTCCTTTCGTACCCAGGGAGAGATAAGATCCGTATATGTGATAACTTCAAATCAGCAGCTCAATGTGTGTTCGATGCAAAGAAGACTAGGACGGCCCTGTTTCAACTAAGGAAAGCACTTTGTTTCAGGGAATCTGGTGTATTTATACTGCTGTGCGAGGCGTTCCTGAGAACACATCTTGAGTACTGTGTTCAGGCATGCACCCCACACCTCAAAAAAGACATACAGCGTCTGGAGAAAGTCCAAAGGTTGGCCGCCAGGATGGTTGGTGAAATGAAAGACACGGACTATGCAACCAGACTACAAAAACTCAATCTATTCTCATCGGAACGCAGACGACTTCGTGGGGACCTGATTGAAACTTATACAGTTCTGCATGGTTTCACCGACGTTGCACCAGGTGCTCTGTTCTCAGCCAGAGTATGGCCTCACCTAAGGGATGGCTCGTTGTCTCTTAGCAAGCCACGTGCCCATACTTCTATCAGGGCCGAGTTTTTTACGGACAGGGTCATCAACCCATGAACCTAGTTGACTGAATCTGTGGTTCAGGCCATCTCGATCGAATTGTTCAAGAGAAACCTGGATCAGGAATGGGAACGCTTGTTCCCTGATATGACATAATCGTTGTATTATTGTGGCCTGTTTCTTTGTTTGATAAAAGAAGGTAGTTTGCTATCTGTTTGGATACATATCTGTGAGTCGGTAGAAAATTTGTCATGCGTTCTCAAAAGAGTCGAATACCCCTGTAAGTCAGCACGTAATAAGACGTCTGCATGCGTAGTTGTATGCGTATAATGTTGGTAATGGTGAGGAGCCGAGATGCAGTTGGCGGAATCTAATAGTTCACCTAACTGTAGTTGTAAGGAGTGATTCAGAGCGAATTGGAAAGAGGATTTACTCAAGCACCAGCACCAATGTCTTCTCCTCTTCATTCTTAATTTGCGTTTACCCTTGCTGTACATATCACTCCGCGAGTGCTCACCCTCTGCAAGTGTGCCTCGAGGATCGATTCCCCGCACGGATACACGGTGTCTGCTCAGGGCTATAACCCGTTGCTGCTAACCTCTACCAGTGTTCCGAATATGCCACCCCTAGAAAAAAGATGACCCTGTGGCCAGGGAGTGGTGATGCTAAAGCGATAGCCTGTTTTTCTCTGAAGTAACCACTACGCTTCTGTTCTTGCGATCCAGGTCAGCGATCGTAACTGGTGGAATGGGTTAATCAGGCGCCACTCCCATCCGACCCCTGCAACCCAGGATATCTAGGAGGGGCGAAATGGGTTGACTATTGCACACACGGTCACACCTTGAAAAAAAATCCAAAAAAGCAGCCCATACAAAACGGGATGCGTTGCAGAGTACGGCTAACCAGCTTCCCGTTCCTTCCCTAAAACAGTGTATATCTTGTGGAAGGTCGCTTCCGCGGAGCACAACAGTTGTCGCATTTCCAGGCTAGCGAACTATTGCAACTGCATTTAGATGCGATCTCAACATGGACAATTCGGTGGAACTTGCCTCTGAACCCACAAAAATGCTCCTCCATGCACCTGAGAGATATACAGGATGTCAAGGCATATCACGTTGGAGCTCCTGCTGTCAGTGTAATATAGAACGTGACCTAGGGGTGCTGGTGTCAGACACTCTCAAAACGCAGGCTCAAACAACACAAGCCTGTGTTAAAGCTAGGAGAGTGCTTGGGGCTATCCCTCGATCCTTTGTCAGTGACCAAATAGGCCTTTTGCTTACTCTTCTCATCTCATGTTCGTCCGAGACTAGAGTACGGCCACGCCGCAGTGTTCCCCTGTACACGAAGTGAAAGATTGCAGAGGGAAGCCACACGCATGGTTGTTGAGATGAGGAGCCTCTCCCATAACAGACTGCTGGAGTGTCTAAACATGTACCCGCAGAGTTATCGGAGACTCCGCGGGGACCTTATTGTGATACGCCGCATTTTGCGAGGTAACATGGGCGAGGAGCCCAGAACGGATTTTCCCCTTCGAAAGGAGCACAGATTTCGGAGCCATCCACTCACCATTCCCAAGCAACGATCGGGGCGAATTCACGCCGTATTCCGACTGTCACGGTGGACCGTCAATAGCTGGAATGCGTTACCAGCGCAGGTGGTGCTAGTACCTAATGATGTGGTCTTCAAGCGGCTCCTAGATGCACATATGATGGCGCTCTGGAAGAAGGAGGATGGTTAACGCCCTGCTTACGTCGGTGTCGAGACGCTCAGTGAAGAGGCTCACACAGTCGGCGACTCCTGCCTTCTATCAATGAACAATGGACACATCTAGTTATGTGGACTTATAGGTAGATGTGCATATTTATTGCCTGATATATATATATAAAGTTTTCCCGTATTTTAATATGTATCTGTTCATATGTATGGTTTGCTAAACGCCCAAACGACTCATTTTTTTCAAGTTCAAATCCAGGACTTGAAGGCCTGCGCTTGTTGACGTCCTGATGCTTGACTGGCGTGATCCGGAGATTGACCAGACTGCGTTTTCTGTCATTCAATGGTTCGAGTGGTCGAGGAGGACAAAAAAACAGATGAAAATCTTGGATGCCCTGAGCAAGCACATATTATCAATAATACAGAGTAGGAAAAAGGTTGTCCAGCTTCCTTTGAATACATCACGCTGGAAGCCTCAACACATTTGCAGCATTTGTTTCCACGAGTTGCTGCCCGGTTAGTGAGAAGTTAAATGAACACTTGTACGATTGTTCCTAATGTGAATCTGTGACTCTTAATCTCCGCCCAAACGTCAACAACATGCAGAGGACTTGTTGTGTGGTGGATAATTTTTGTACACTTGGGATGAGGTCCTCCACTCTCCGTATTCGAGCGGAATGCATTCATCGAACTTAATGGATCTGTAGCTAAAACCTTCATATCCTACCATACGTGCTTAGGTTGTACCTTCTCAAGGACAGCTATGTCTTTGTGAGATACGGTGACCAAGCTTGGGCACATATTCCAAGTGGGGGCGAACTACGGCCAAGTACAGTGGAATGACATGCGGCAATGGGTTGGCGATCGCGGATTATCGGTCGACATACGCCGCGGTTTTTGTCGCGTGCCGCACACTGTGCCATGGGCAAATGGTAGATTTGATATCCTAAGCTCTCTTGCTGTTTTAGTTGCAAGCTCGATTGTGCGTCCATGTACATCTCTATATGCCTGGGAGTCGGGTGGTAAAGTATTAGCGAGGATATGACTTTGAGAACATTCAGTGGTAAGTCTCACCTTGTTGAACTAGTCCAACAGGATAATACCCAGTCTGTACTACTATCGAAAACGATCGACAATAAAACAAAGATTCGCGCGTTGACCTCTGTGTATTGTATCGACCTTGGAAAATAAAGTGTACAGAGAAGGGCACGTCAAGCTAGCGGGGCACGGAGCGGGTTGTGATTTTAGCCCCGGGACGGATATTACAAAAGGTGTGTCTTGACTAAAACAAAAGTAGGCGAAAAAGCAAAATCAACAAAAGTGTACAGATAAGTGCGCTACGTAGCTCTCCCCCAGAAGGCTGGTCAATATTACACATGCCTTCGTTATTCCAGAGAGAGGAAAATATACACATGTCTTGCTGGTCTATCAGTTGCAGGGTGATACACACGATGAATAATGACATGGGATGGGGAATGTCAAAGTTCGGGGAAAGGGTCGAGCGAAAATTGGCCGTCGCGCTGGAAGGCTTCTTTTATTTAGATTATTTAGTCTTCGGTGTGTCTCTTCTCTATCGCAGCGGGCTTCCCAACCCTAAAAACTCTTGACAGGAAAGGGGGTAGGTTTGTCCAGTGCTGTACGATAGGTAATTAGGATATGTCTCTCCACGCACCATGTTCGGATAGTCTGGAATGGAGAACACCGTGAAGTACCCGCACGACAGGCGGAAATGGATAACTCACCGGGTCAACGTACCCGACTGAATAAATAATTTCACAGTCGAGGATTTTGCGGACCCTGCGATTTTGAGCGTGGCTGCGTTCCGTTTGCTCTTCTTCTTGTGTTGTTGTCTAAAGTTGATAGACTCGAAAAAGAAGAGGGCTAGCGTACGAATAAACCTGGTCCAGAACAACACCATTTTGGTCGCGGACCTGGTAACGCGAATGCATAGGAGTCCAAATAGATAAATAAAAATTGTTTTTTGTTTTGCTTTTGTTTTGTATCGTAATGTCCATACATACCATAACTCAGAAGAGCAGGCGGACAAAAACGATGAGTGCGAATATGCGTAGATTGTGTTAAAAAATGAAACGTCATCTCCGAAAGTAAGAAACGTTAACATACTCCGCAAAACGTACGGGCTTGCGAAGCTCCCTACCAAGAAGATTATGCCTAGAAGTAGAGGGAGCAAGAGTTGGGGCTGCGGGAGTTGCAGGAGGTTCCGGGGACGGAACACTTTTTGCTGGCACCGGAGGTTCACGTCGAGGAACGTTACTTGTCGACGGGAGTGGGGCTGATGATTCCTCCATAAATGCTGGTTTCAGCCGGTCGACAGAAACTACCTCGCGTTTGCCATTGCGGCTAATGGTGAAGGTTTTCGTGTCTCTTGCGAGGACACGATAGGAGCCGGTGTATGGGGGCTGCAGCGGTCGTCGGAGGTCATCCGTACGAAAGAAAACGTGTGTACACGATGACAGTTTAGCGTGCACATGCACAGCTGATGATTGTTCCCTTGGCTGCACCGGGCGTAGCTTTCGCATATGGTGCGCCAAGCGAGCTGTGTAGCTGCCGTAATCGTACGGTGTTGGAGGTGCGGGTGAGACGAGTTCACCTGGTAACCTAAGCGTGCAACCGAAAACTAGCTCGGCTGCGGTAGCGTTTAAGTCCTCTTTAACCGTATTGCGCAGTCCTAAGAGTACTGGTGGAAGTGTCTCTTTCCATGAAGGATTACCATGGGCACTTGGAGCGGCTTTTAATTGACGATGAAGACGTTCAACCATCCCATTTGCTGCCGGATGGTAAGCCGTAGTACGAATGTGCTTGCACCCTAGCGTATTTACGAGAGCTGCAGACACGGCGTCTCGTATCCGACCAGCATGATCGAAATGCGATAGAAAAATCGATGCGCGTTAATGGCGAAAGGCACCTGGCCGCGACTGAAACACCCATCTGAAGTCCCGCCGGAGCTCTAGATAAGAGTTAAAGAACGCTGCCCATAGCGGTTATAGGAGTCCCACAATTTTGCCAGCACGGCGAGCTGTGGGCCTGCATGGATTCGGCACAACCTCGTCTCTTGCTGGCACACACACACACCTGCCGCCCCGACGGATAATCAACCAGGAACGATGTGTCCCGATTTCTAAATCGCTTCCCCCCACGGGGGAAGGAAAAAAAAAAAAAAAAAAAAAAAAAAATTTGCAAAAGGATGCCCCCCTTAAAAACAGGGGGGGGAAAAACAAAAATAAAAGAAAAGGTTTCGTTCAAAAAAAGCGCCCGTACCGGCATTGTGTTGCCACGGTAAAGTTTCGGCTGTTGAGTTTGCATCGCCTTAGTGACTACTAGGTCACATCAGGTGCATACATTCGCTCGAGCTCGGTTGCCAAACACGTTCGTGGTACCTAACAGCAGTCAGTTGTTTTGACCGCGGTGGTGTCGTACCTAGTGATAGCCCAGGTCGCCAACTTGAGGAACGACTTGAAGAAATTTTGTTCAGATCATGTCGCAAAGCTGTGATTTCTGCTTTTAGAGCCTCAATGCCTGTTGGACCACGTTTCATGTTAACCACACTGTCAGAAACGCGCGTGCCTATTGTCGGACGTGGACTAGGGTGTGGTACACTCAAGCAACTCAGTAGCGGTTGAAAACGCTCCACTACTTGATCAGCGATTTTCGCTGTTTCGGCAAGAGTCTGTGGACGAGCAACTGAAACTATTGCTTGTGTTTCTTCTGGTAATTTGTGCTGGCTGGGTTTGTCTGATCAAACAAGATTCTGTCAGTTGTTAGCCAGGCT
>LOND01000141.1:20638-54270 GCA_014220965.1 Paragonimus kellicotti | reverse complement strand
ATAAATAGAGACATTCGCGTGTGTTAAGGGGCCCACCAGATCGACGTGCACATGATGAAAACGTGCATCTGGCAAGGGAAAAGTGCCGTGGGGGCTCTTTGTACGACCCTGGACTTTGGAACGCTGGCATTGGAGACAAGAACGACTCCAATTGCGGACATCGTGGTTTACCTTAGGCCATACGAAACGTTCAGTGATAAGTTTAACTGAAGCGCGTATGCCAGGATGAGAAAGGTTGTGCAAGTGTATTAAACAACTGTGCGGCGAAAAGAAGCATGGCCACTAGCAGGGCTGATGCCGTGTGCGCTGTGGGTAAGAGTCGGCAATCCTGAGGAACGACTTGAAGAAATTTTGTTCAAATCATGTCGCAAAGCTGTGATTTCTGCTTTTAGAGCCTCAATGCCTGTTGGACCACGTTTTGTGTTAACCACACTGTCAGAAACGCGCGTGCCTATTGTCGGACGTGGACTAGGGTGTGGTACACTCAAGCAACTCAGTAGCGGTTGAAAACGCTCCACTACTTGATCAGCGATTTTCGCTGTTTCGGCAAGAGTCTGTGAACGAGCAACGGAAACTATTGCTTGCGTTTCTTCTGGTAATTTGCTAAGCCAGAGCTCCCTGATGAGGGATTCGTCCATGTGCGAGCTGCCGATGAGTTGCTGCATCTCTGCTAGCAATGTTGTAGGGCGTTTGTCGCCCAGCTTAAGGTCGTGAAAAAGTTGTTGCACTCGGGTCTTTTCAGAGGGTGTTGCCCGATTGATAACTGCCTTTTTTAGGGTATCGTACTTATGTTCTATCGGTTGGCTTACTATAACATCGCGAAGCTGTATTGTGACTTCACTCGGAAGCCTGGCTAACAACTGACAGAATCTTGTTTGATCAGACAAAATCCCGTTGTTGTAAAATTCTGCTTCTAAGTAAACAAACCACAGAAGAGGGTCCATTTCCAAAAACGGAGGGACCACTAGCGCATTAGTACCGATTAAGGGGCTGTCAACGTGCTTAGGTAACGTTTCAGACATTGGGTAGTGATTACACGGTTATGAGCTGTCAAGAACTAATTAAACCGAATTGAGAAAATATATAAATGAATATCTTGGACGTATACACGAACAGAGAAAAACAACTGATTACGCGTACGTCAAGAAAAATAACAAGTATGCAAAGGAACGAACTCACCAAGACACAAGAAACGACTGTAGCGGAACGTTCGAAAATTACGGGCTCACCAATTGTTGGAACTAGTCCAACAGAATAATACCCAGTCTGTACTCACTATCGAAAACCGATCGACAATGAAAACAAAGATTCAGCGCGTTGACCCTCGTGTATTAGTATCGACCCTGGAAAATAAAGTGTACAGAGAAAGCACGTCAAGCTAGTGTAACGCAGCGTGCTGCCGTGTTGTTGGCGGCATTTTTGTTTTCGATTGTGTAAGTCGTGTGCATGTCTTACTGGGCCTTTGGCTCACGCTTGTTTCTGTTGTCTCCTTTTACAGGACTATCGTTGGAACCCTTACTTCAGAAGAACGTTGTCCCCCGGTGTCTCCACGTTGCTCAAAGTTGGTTTTCAATTGTAGCGGGTACACGAAGCCAGAACGTCTGGCTTGCCTGTTACACTAGCGGGGCACGGAGCGAGTTGTGATTTTAGCCCCGGGACGGATATTACAAAAGGATGGCTTGACTAAAACAAAAGTAGGTGAAAAATCAAGTGTACAGTGAATGCGACTATCAAAAATATCATTTGTTATAGTCGCTACAACCTTAATGTCCATTCGCGGATCTTCTTGGAGGGCATCCGAGTCCGACGCATTTCCCACCAGCTTTATGTCATCAGCATACAGGTAACATGGGTTGACCAGGTTGTCGGTCAGGTCATTTATGTATACCAGGAAGAGCAGAGGGGCAAGGATTGACCCCTGAGGTACTCCACTTAACGGAGAACCATCGTCCGACAGTACTCCTCTTACTCTCACTCTACACGACCTTCCAACTAGAAACGTCTGGATCCACCTACAGATTCTAGGGGATATTCCAGCTTCTCGTAGCTTCCAGCCCAAAAGCCTGTGGTTGACAGAATCGAAGGCTTTCTGGAAATCTAGGTAGCACACCTCGACCACTTCCCCTCTATCCAACTTCTCCGTGACAGTGTCTAAAAACGTCAGCAGATTGGTAAGACAAGATCTGCCTTTTAAAAAGCCATGTTGAGGAGCTTTGAAAAATTTCTGCTCGCAGAGAAATCGGCAGATCCTCTCTCGTAATATGCGCTCAAAGATTTTGCTGACGACACTAGTCAGGCTTACTGGTCTGTAATTTCCAACCTCTGATCGGTTACCATCTTTGAAGATGGGAATTATGGTGGCTTGTTTCCAGTCCCTCACAACTACCCCTGTTTCTAATGTGAGATTGAACAGCTGGGCAAAAGGCGACGCCAGCAATTTGGCCAAAGGTTTTAGGATAGCCGGGTGAATATGGTCCGGTCCTGCGGACTTTGTGCTGTTTAGCTGGGATATCGCTCGCTCAACTTCGTGGGGCGTAATGTCCTGATCCACCATGGCCACACCCACGGTGTTGGAGTGAGGCTCAGGTACTCCATTGTCTGAGCGATAAACACTTTGAAACTGTGCCATGAACGCGTCCGATATATCTCTCCTTTATGGGAAAGTGTGGTCCCAATTTCCTTTCTTAGAGAGGACCTGGACTGAGCATAACCGTAAAACCTCTTGGGGTTCTGTTTGATATCACGTGCTAGGTTGAGCTCATAGACCAGACGAGCATTCCTTGCTACCTTAATTGCTTCGTTTCGAGCTTTTTTGTACTTCATGAAGCTTTTAAACCCTCTTTGATGAATATACGCTTCCAAGCCACATACTTGCGTTGGAAAGCTCTCTTGACCCTGGGGCGAACCCATGGCTTCCGACCTCTTCCTCCGACTTGTTTCTGAGGGACGTTCTTATCTGTAAGAGTCCGGAGGTTGTCGACGTAGTTTGCCCACAAACTATGGACGTCCTCTGTGGAAACTGTTGGGTTCCAGGTCATTCTATCAGCTTCCAATGTCAGTTTTTTGTGGTCGATTCGGTGAAAGAGTTGCACCTTGTGTGCCTGTTTTACCAACAGAGAACACTGGAGCGAGAAATATATCGTCATGTGGTCACTCTTTCCGAATGGTGCCGCTGACAACACGTTGGTGACGTCACTGCTGTGACGAGTTATGATTAAGTCCAGCGTTGAGTCTATCTGACCAGGTCGGGATCTCGTGGCCACTCTGACATGCTGTGTTAGTGTGAAATTATTGACTAGGTTAAGCAATTTGAGATCAAAACCTCTTCGACTAACAGATCCCAATCGCCAGTTGATTTTAGGAGCATTAAAATCCCCCAAACGGACTGGAATGATTTCAGCAATGCTTCCTCCAACGGCATTGTCACGGTCACTGCGATACCATTGGAACCCACGCGCCCAATCCCCCAAATCTATTGTTTCTGTGAGCAAACAAATATCTACGGAGTGAATCGCTGTTTGCAGCTCGTCTCTCTTATTCAGCAGGCTGCATACATTCGCCAGCATGCATTTTAGCTCCGGCGATCTGGCCTTCTGACTACTCCGCAGACTGGTAACATTTAATCCCTCGGAGGACTGTGCGTCCCTGAATGTACCTTCAGGACACGTGTCACTGAAATAAGTGCGAACACTGTTTTGCGAAACAAGGTAGAATGTGTCGTATTTTATATATTTCTTAGCAAGCTTATTTGTACCATTTTACTCAAACGTGATGTAACTTTCATTTCATTAAATTTTCCAAAAATTTTGTATGAAAGGAAACAGACTCTCGACCTTTTGGACCTTTTCTCAACGCACTCGAAGGTTCCACGCACTTTTCGCTTCGCCGCGCTTTTGAGTGCCGCCGAGTGGGCTGTAGCCGCGCTTCTTTTCTTTCTTCTCTTGGTTTCTGTCGTTAGTTTCAGATTAGGTTGGAGTTAACTGCTTATCGCATTTCCAAACACTGCTGGAAATATACGGTTTGTTTCCAAACCTCACTGCGTTCTCTAGTTCGATGCCTGTTGGGACTACGTTTCGATTGCTCTTCAGGAAAGGCGCTTTAAATTGTTAGTGGACGAGGGTCTAGCGTATATCCACTTGTGCACTACAAGGTGATGACGTGATAACGGGCTATGGAAGCGTTGACTGCTCCGCCGGGCAAGGTTGGTATATGTCTCCTGTCCGACTGAGAAGTTCAACACCATCCATACCACTGATTGGAAACCCTTTTGGACACAGTGGCGTGTCTCAGTCACTAACCAACTTGTATTTTCAAGGTTATTTGCTCTTATTTTCCAAGAGGTCCTGTATCTTCCTTTTCCCCTTTACTTTCCTTTATATGTTTGTGATTATTCATTGAAAATTTCGAACATTGAGCTCCTTTTATCCAGCTTATTTTGACAGCAAGAAGATGTATATTGCGTGATGCAAGCATTTTGTCTATTCTTACCACTCGATTACGGAGATTTCACATGTAGGTTCGATGCATTGCGGCGAATTCGTGAAGCGAACGAACGTCACGTAGGTTGATTTCGGTATGGGGGGAAATGGCTTAGCTTCCATGGCAACGAGATTGCCTGCATCAACACTTTTTGCCAACAAAGAGCTGTGTTGATGCCTGATTAACAGTGGTTAGAGAAACACCAGCATTTTAGAGTTGTGGTTGTGTACTAAGACCCCAGTCGAAGTAGCGACGTCAATTACACCCTGCTGCGGTTAAGTGTTTAGCGATCGAAGACACCGGATTGCTGTTCGGATGTTGAAATGTCGATCGGCATTGAGTCATCATCCGCACTTCACCTTTCGGTCGGTTCTGTCAAGATATGTATCACGACAGCTGCGAGTGAATTGGAAAATGATATGCGAAGCAGAGTTTCCCGAAGAAGAACGACCAGTGCAGTAAAAAGTAACTCATGGGGTGAAAAGCGGCTAACGCAATTCCGTCGCAGGATTGATGTGGTCAACAGCGGATGTCAACTTTAGACTTACACCGCTAATCTTGTAATCTCTCATGCAAAGAAAGTTACTAAAGATCTGATTCTTCAGCGCAAATTCTGGTTGAAGGTTGGTTGACATTTTCTCTTGGAATGGTCGAGGATGAGCTATTTGATTGGATTGTCTATTCTTTGCTTTGTAACCCTTATGTGGATATTTTAATATTGGCTGATTGTGGCCATTGTATAACTCTTCTACACCAGTTTAATTACGCGCACCAAAGCTATTCTGTCACCCGTGAATAAGAATTTGATGACTCAATACCTCCCTTGAATATTTTAATTTATAGGCGCTCAGATCTCACACATCCAGTCTGCTTGGCAGAACTTGACACTACTTACATTCCTGCTGCTTTGCCTCTTTAACTTACAAATATGGCCTGGTGCGAATGCCTTTCCATCGACCGAAGAAACTATGCACAGCCGACTGCATGGAGTCCAAAGAGCTCCTGAGGAATACTCTTTTTGCGAATAGGTATCCGACTAAATTCGTGGAAGCACATTGCAGTGAGCGAGTAATCAAATATCAGCGGCAACTAACGCCAACGATGTTAATGCAGCTGATCTCTTCGCCATAAAACCGAAACCATTTACCTCTCCCTGATTTGTAGCTATGTGACGTTTGTCTGTTTCATTGCTTGTTCGCCATGCGCTAAATCCATTTTAACTGACTTTTACGTGAGTGACTAATGAGAATGAATAAAACTCTTGCATTTTGCAGTCTTCTTGCCGTCTTGCTGGCTTATTACTCTGCTGCTTCGTGGACCAACGACAGCCTGAGCCACAATACACCCGGATACGTTCCAAACCTGATAATGACGATGTTGATGCATTTCACTTATTTATCTTCTGGGCGAATTAGGTCACGTGCACCGCTATCTGCCTCTAGTAGTAGGGTCTAGTTACATTTGTTACCGGTTAATATAAAATCCTCCTCCACATAGTCAGCCTACCTAAATCCCTGTATGCTTTCTTTTTAACAATCTTTACCTCAGAGTTTCGAGATATAAAATTATTCACATTAGTTCACGCATTAAGCACACATACCTCGTTGGAACGAGCTGTATTTTGCGAGAAAATTCAGGGCCCTATTGCTTTCGCTAATATGTTTATTTTGGAAATGTAGAAAACAGACGACCACACGGAAGATGGCAAACATCGTTGCGAGTGCATGTACGTGGGGGTATAAAAACGCAAACGATGAAAACTTTGAGAAAAGGTAAATTTATATGGAGATAGTAAGATTTAGGTGAAAGTGTTCACCTCGTAGCTGTAGAAAGTTCAGTTCAGTAAGTGGTTAATAAAATAAGATTAAAAGTTCAGTAGGCGGCAATGTTTGAATGAGTGGAAAGATGAGGGACAAATTCGAGTTGTTATTATGGAGCTTTGTGGAGCAAAGTTAGGAGAGGGAAGATAGAGGAAGAACGTGTTTATGGTTGGAAACTAGTATCGCTGACTAGTCTATCGGCGGCACACTACGGCTACCCTGTCATACGTGCAGTCAAACAAGTCGCTTTGTCAAGGGGTGTTAGTTTGTTGTAAATCGGAAAATGGAACGATTATGCGTCGAAATTAGAAGAGATTTGCTCCAACGATAATGTCTATTCGTCCTACGATTATCGCCTGAGAAGTGAAATTAAATGAACAAGTCGGTCAAATTTAAAGGCGAACCGACTACAAGCAAGTACCTTGGTGACTGTAAATTTGCAGTTGGGTCGAAAAATGATCTTCGTGTGAAAGCTGACGCCTCGTAGAGCACAGACCTGGACAATATCCATCATGTAGAGCTCGTTGGTGATTACCAACTCGAACCAATAAAGTTTTCGTCCAGCCCTCCACCTGACGTGTTGGTTACCATGTTCAGTCAGCCTAGCATTCAGTGTTAAGCCATGAAAATGTATTACCTCACTGCTGATAACTTTCCCAGGAGCTACTTCAATGGTATAGAGGTTGGAGTCGCTGAAGATCAAAGGACAGTCTCTTTCAGAAGAGGTCACTCGTCAGACGGCGTGCATTCTCTCGTCCCAATCAGACGACACAGTAGATGTACGACAAATGATACCTACACTGAGGCGGGATGAATAGGTATTGATTACCCGGTTATTTCTCAATTACCAGAAGACTCACGTTTTTAGAGTGTTCCGTAAAGACTTTTGTGGATGTATGAACGTACATCGTCGTCTCTCTGTTCTGTCTGATCAGTAAGTAAAAGAGTGTATCTAAGATCTACCAGCCCTTGATCTGATATCTTGTTGGTAGCACACACCTAGGATGCTCCTGAGACTTGTAGTACCTTAGTTACTACAATCTGACTTAGCGTCAACAGTTTACTTCCAAGGAGCAAACATTGGTGTGCGTGTGTTACCATTCTCATTCTGAAGTTATTGCAAAGATCATCTGCACTTTGTGTGCGCATTTTCCTGGAACTACCCTTGACGAATCAGGCGGTCTCACGGTTTTTGGTTTTGTTGACGGTGCGCAGATTATCTTAAGCGTCAATGCGGCGATTGGCTGCTTTGGGCTACTTGCTTGCGCCTGTGGTTCGGAGACAGATGGTCAGGGATATACGGATGTACCTCCTGTTAGGGGTAGGGTAAACTTAATTCCAGGACTATGAGTCCGGATGTATCCTATTGCATTCATGAGACGGACTTCGCGTTCATTTTAGTATTTTCTACCAACTTCACGTGACCCTAAGGGTCGCGCTTTTCTGTAACTAGGGTGAAATTTTTGCTGGTCTTGTCAAGTCAGAGGCTGGGATGAATACATGCGTTATTAGTGAGCCGTTTTTTGTCATCTCTGTTGTTTCCCTTCTGTCTTATAGTATTTCGTGAGTCATACACGGTCGACTTGGGTTTTGGAATACATTCGTTCACTGTTGGTAGTCACCGACACTACACTTCTACCGATCAATATTATGTCTACTACTTAGGAATGTGTCGAGGTTTTGCGGCTCAGATACATCATGCATGAGTGCGTTGCATGCCTGGTCGTGGGCCATCATTGATAACTTGCCAATCTTCCCTGGCTGTCAAGAAAAGGTCAGGTTCAGCCCTGATTTGGACGTTACACGTGTTGAAGAGGGGCACCATGATCAGTACATCTTCCACCTTCCTCTCCCAACCTGTATGTTTTGAATCGGTAATGGACGCTCGTTCTGATGAGAGTTCCGTGGTGCATTTATTGGTAAACAGGTTCACTAGCTTGCAAACCTCTCCCTATTGTTCTCAGTCGCTGTCTTTTGCATCGCGTAGCGCACGGGTGTCTGGCAAGTTCATGATGCCTACACAACTAGTTGCTATAACGAAGTTGTGAAAGTGGACCTATCGATGCGGATGCTGTTCACCAGTATCATCGTAATGTGCATAACGAGAGTACCGTGTGAGCATCGATTTGGTCCGCCCGCTCTTTTTCGGGGTATCGTGTCGTTAACTTTGTTCTCACTACGTATGCCTCAGTGACCTAGACACTTCTTTCCTGCCAATCGATCGTTTACTGCGCCGTACGCTTTTTGCTCGGCCTGGTTGAGACTGGAGATGAAAGTCAATCGACCTGTGCATGTCGGGTTCCAGATGTAAGGGCTTTGACAAAAACGTTTAGCTCTCGTTTGGGGCGCACTGGACATTACTCGTTAGTGGTTAGACACAATATCAGAAATGGTAAAAATTAGAAGCCAGTAGTGCACTGTGTGAATTTGCGTTCTTGACTCGATTTCATTTGTGTATCCGGTTTTTCCCACTTAGTGACTAAACTTAATTCATTGTAGTGGGCCAGACCTATGTACAATTCCTCAGGTATGCGATCCGAATGTCGGGGCCAACAAATCAGAATGAAGTGTGAAGTACGAAAACTTTACTTAAACTTTATATTTTTCGGTCCACAGTTTCACTGCCGCATTCAAGGGACAAGATTGTTTTGAGGCTTATCGAATGAAGTTATGGCCACTGACCCAGTCGTGGTGAATATCATATTCGGTAAGCAATAGCTAAGTCGTTCCATTTGCTTTTCACACAACATGGGTTCTCAGGAGGTCAAACTTCAAAGATAACTTTGGAATCTTGTAATTGCAATGTAGCGGAGTTAATGACTGCCATACAGAAGCTTATACGAATACCACCGAACAAACAGCGTCTTATATTTAAAGGTCTCTCAAACTCGATCACATTCTCATCTCTTTGTTTACAGGCAAATCTTTGCTCGATCCAGAACTGTCGTTATCCTCATGTGGCATCAAGACGAATTCGAAAATCATGGTGCTTGGTTCGGTAACTTTTAGGTTTTCTGTCGTATATTTCCTGTCTAGGTTGAACAACTCGAACCGCACGAAGCTCAAAAGTTGTTGAAAGCTAAAGAGGAATCTGAAAAACTGGCATCTGAAATCGATCAGCTGCATGAACAAACGATATCGGTTGTGAGTTGCTGTGTGCTTTCATGTTGTGTTTATTGATTCTGATCGGTCAACTTGGGTACTGTTCACAGTTACTGGCAACTAAGTGTCCGGATACGACGGTTTGGTCAAGTTTATGTCAGGTGATTAAGGTAGTGTTCGGTCTAGGAGTCAGGGTTTAATCTCCAATGCATGCATCACTGATGAGTCGAAACTCAAATCCAGCGCTTCATATGGTATTGGAGCAACCGAAAGTTTCATCTTTTATTGTAAAAGATTGTAAAAAATTGTATCGACTAACTGTATACCAAGAAACGGGATAAGCATATTGACGCTACGAGTAGTCACATGCCATTCTATGGCAAGTACGTACAAATGGATGTGATAAAGAAGTCAGCAAGCGAAGTGAACAGTCACCAAAACCAACTAGCAGCCATGCATGAATGTATCCATCCGAGCCTTATTCAGTACGCTGTTTTCTACGTGCGTTAACACTTGTGCGCGGTATTTTGCACGGATCCTGGTTCTCACTGTCAGTTCCTTTTACAGACATAAGCAGCAATCAGCAAAATTACTCTTGTGTCCTCGGTCTGGGCAGCGTTTTGCCTTCTACCTATCGATCTCGATAGAATCACAATGGACTGGAGATGGTATTTCACGCTACTTAATACATTCTAATGAAAATCTGGTTCAGCGCATAGATCGTTTATCATATACATAGTCACGAGTATCGGTACTTCATGAGTTTTGTTTTCTATCATATGATGCTGGTAGGTTTTCGGAGGGAGAAATTCACAGCATAATCAAGGACAACCTAGATGGGATGTCGCTGATGGTCTGTCTCACGTTGTATAGTCGAGTCACAACAACCCCCAGAGTTTGCTGGTCTATGTTTGCATTCCTGGCCTTGTTCAACCCACATATGGCTTGCTAGGTCTCGTAGAAGCAGTGTGACACCTGTTTTCATACTGAACATTCCGAGTTCGATTTCTAATCGTCTTTCCAAGTACCTGCCGACATTCGTCTGGCTTGTGCCCAAGGTCACATGACGGCAAACGCAAGGTCCTCTTGGGCTTGAGAAGTTGGAGAAAAGTCGAATTTGATTTTGAAGGTATTGGAAAATGTGATGAAAATGGTACACGTCCCTTAGGTTTGTAAGTGTTAATGGAATGTGGAAAGATACAACACAAATATCTCATTGAATTTTCATCGCTATTCTTCTGGGAAAAATTACAATAATGCTTTAGGTTTTGCTTGCCAAACAAAAGTAAACAGTTGTTTCAACTACTCAGTCGACGGTCTCTTCACTCTAACATGCCAGGAAGAAAGCTCGTTTGAAAATCGTTGACTTGAAAAATAAAAGCTCAAGTGCTGTACAAAAGAAGGCAGTTCCAGAACCAAGACATTCGACAGAATCAACTACACCTTCGCAATTGAGTGTAAGTACTTCATTAAGTTGGTTCTTCGCACAAATTTTGTAAAAAAAAAACCTATTAAATTCTACCTAGTTCAGGGATTACCATGGTTTCAGCCCAATATCATGGTATCATCTGCAGCGCAGATCACGATCAAAGATTGAAACAACCTAGATAGTACATTTATCTCTCCTCTATGGAGGAGGTCGAGTGAATGAGGAAAACTGTAATATTCTAGTAAGATACTCCCAGTATTGGTGATTATCTTTTTGGCAGCGACAATACTGAGTTCTGACATTTCGACCACTAGAATGAAGCATGTCAACCTGTTCAATTGTTTCATGGACACATGGAGAGTATTCAAGTAAATACTGCTTCCTCACAAGTGAGCAACTTTTGAGCGCAGCTTTGGATTCAACAAACTAACTGATGTATAAAACGAAGCAGTGCTTGATTACAAGATGACTTTTCTATCAGACAGTAGACGATTTCGGTGGTGATGATACTGCAATTACCATCACCAAAGAACTGTCCTGATGAGCATCTAATGCTAGAAGCAACTATCACGAAAATCAGAAAGAGTAAAGAATCGGACAAGCAAAAAGGAGCGGGACAAAAGCCTAAATTGAGATTGTTGTACTTGAACTTTCAACCGATACAGAAGTGTTGGATACAGAAAAGTCTGGTAACTTCAACATCATATCTAGATCACCTGGATCACATCAAAAAGGGCACAAATGAAAACGACCACCGTGTGTCAGTTTGTTCAGCATATTGAGGAAAATTTCACTGAAAGACTATGCGAACTTCTATACGATTTCCAGGTGGATTTAATCCTGTATTATTTCGGTTCTGTTTAGCTTTTTAGGCTGATACTTTAGCTCTGTTTGATGTATGCTTCAACAAAACTTTTATTCACTAACAGTTGTAAGGCTATTAGAGGGTTTTTACTTACGTGCTAATGAGTAAATCATGCTAGTTTGTAAACACTGTAGGTAGGTTTGCAAACTTTTTTAAATAGACTTTTTTTCTTGTAGTGTGGGAAAACCTTCGGAATTTTAAAGCAACTTTAAACTTGCGGACCTTGGGATGTAGTTGATGTGTACGGGCTAAAAAGCAAACGTAACCCCACAAACTGAACGTATTTTTACATGTTAAAGTCGTGTCTTGTAATCACTTCACAAATACCTATTCCCAGTAATAACGTTCAAACATATTGTTCCGCTCACCATGACGGAGATCAGAGGAACAGGGTTTAACATGTGTATTTTGCAGTGTGCGCGTATCGCATTGTGTCAAAACAGTGTGACATCCGGCAGCACGTGATTACGGTTGACTATAAACGAACCAATCAGGAGTGCAAAATGTTGCATAATACAACCATGATCGCACCAGTGGGAAACTGGGGTGTCTTACAATCAGAATGTGACAGCTTTTCTTGGAGAGTTGACCTGAAATTCAGATTTCTTAATCTGTCTAACGTGGGTGACTGGGATTCAAAAAGTTAAACACATGTCAATGTAATTGTGCTTTTGCGTGCGAAGCAAGACGTGCGCTGATTTTCAAGCAAATCAGCTGAAGACAGCGATTGACCGGGGCACACATTTCATATTGACTTTCGATAACAAACTTGCAGTGCCGATTCATTTTTATATCAAACAACGAGGTTTTCTTTTTGATCATTCTGTGAACAAAAACCAGAGTCGAAGGCGGCGTCAGGCTAACAACTGACTCTTTCTAAAAACGCGGCAGGCTCAAGTCTTGTGGTTACGACCGCTTCGTATAATGCGATCCTGAACGCACAAGCTAAGTCCATATACCGACCAATGGTCAAGACATGGTTAACAACGGTTGACACGGATTATTTGTATGTTTCAGCAGCACCGAGGTTTTGTCGACAACACAACCTTCTGCACCTATTTAGGAAAGTGTTCTTTCATTTCACGGCGCAAACATCTCCCGGTTCTGTTTGTGCAACTTTCACAGTGGTTCCATGCAAGTTGGTAGACACAGTGTGAGATGGCCCCGATAAGCAGATCCTCTTCGGTTGAAGTGATTGACAGTCATTGGGTTGGAGCGGGTGCATCTCCTCCACCTCCATTAAATCAGACTTGTGTTCGGTGAACAGTGTAATTACCTTGACAGGACAAATCCATGGACGTTTTAAGTCAACCATTAAATCGTGTAACAGACGTAAACAAGTCTCGTGCACACATTTGCCCCCCCCCCCCCCCCACCCCGTACCCCCCCCCCCCACCACCCCCTGCCCCCCCCCATTGCTCGTATGAACAGCCCAGACATTAGTGTGCTCATGGGTGAACTGGTGTGAAGCTACTGAAGTTCAAATACTAATCGAACCATGTAAATTTCACGTGGACAGCTCACTTACTGGATCTACCTTCTCGGTAACATAAGTCTGTGTAGAAACTGCAGACAATTGTTGATCTCAACTTTACACGTGATTTTCAAGACAGAATGACGACAATTTAGATGTCATACTTAGATTAATCATGACGCGTTTGCATCGGTTGAATATTATTGTCATGAAAGTAAGTTGTCTATGGTGGACAGGCTTGCAACGACCGCAGCTAACATTTACTCGACGTCCATGGCGACTCCGTCCACTTGACAGTAAAAGTGAGTTGGAATACGAAAGCCTACATTTCCAGCAAACAAAATTAATGCTTCCCTTAAAGATATCAGACGAAAGTGGAGGCAGTCTGACGTGATTCACAATAGTGAGGTCATAAGTGTGGTCAACCGTTTCGCGCACGAAGACATCTATGAACAGTAACTGAGTGTCTACAGAGCGTATCAAGTCAATGGCAAGATAGAAGTCAAATTCAGCCCAAAAGCATCTTCGATAGAATATCTGGAGTTTTCCTGTAAATGAAGTCAAAACGTTGATTGATCGGATTGTCAGTTTATGATATGGGAAGGTGATCATTATCTGAACAGTTCCGGCGGCATTCATGTTTTGTGTCCTCCAAAGGCCGTAGAGTTGAGATGTCAACGATCCATATGGTTTTAGAGCGTTATATGTGATCGTATCAATTATACACAATTATAAAGACAGTTACGGAGGCCACCTTGGATGGAGGTCTTTTGTTCCAGTGACAATGCCTACTGTTTATAATCGCCCAAACTCAATTCAGTCATCTGATATTGATAATATCTTCACACATATACAGCACCGTCTAAATCAACGGTCCTAAAGCCTTGGTCTGGCTTAGAAAATCACTATATTTTTTACTTAAGTTCTTTTAACGACTGGAGGTGTTGTTTCGAAGTAACATACCGACCGTTGATCAGAGTCATGGTAAACTCAAAAGCCAAGTCGGTGGGTTTGGCTTCGAGTCAGCCTAAGTCGTCAGCAGACGTTGGTCGGAGAACAAACGCAATGCAACGCCCACATAACTGCTATCCTGTCCAGAAGATTACGTGAGTCTGAAACCAACCATTGCTTACCGTTTCTGGACGTACTCACATGTTGCCAAGACGATGACTCTACTGAAGGGGCTACTGACAATAAGTTCACGTAGTCCGGTTGATACTCGAACTTTGGTAACTTCACATTCGTCAAGAAGGAACATATACTAATGAATGTGTTGTTGATGTAGGCAAAACGAATCTGTATGCAAAACAAGTCTTGCGGAGGAACTTGACCAGATTACGTCCGTCATGGCTGCCCTAAAAGTTTAATAGTATACCAAAACCGCCATCCGAAGTAGACACTGGAAAGAGGATCAACACAGGATATCTACATGAAGGTGGCTACATAATTTATCGAAGGTCACGAAGAATAACGAACTCGATGAAACAAACATTTAATGCAACTGAACCCCGTGCACTAGCTTGGACGCAGAGACTGTTAAACACTTCAACCAAAGAGGATCTGCTTATCGGGGCCATCTCACACGGTGTCTACCAACTTGCATGGAACCACTGTGAAAGTTGCACAAACAGAACCGGGAGATGTTTGCGCCGTGAAATGAAAGAACACTTTCCTAAATAGGTGCAGAAGGTTGTGTTGTCGACAGAAACCGTCGGTGCTGCTGAAACATACAAATAATCCGTGTCAACCGTTGTTAACCATGTCTTGACCATTGGTCGGTATATGGACTTAGCTTGTGCGTTCAGGATCGCATTATACGAAGCGGTCGTAACCACAAGACTTGAGCCTGTTGTGTTTTGGAAGGAGTTAGTCGTTAGCCTGATGTCATCGGGAACTCAACGACTTTTCTTGGCACATTGATCTTGTTTTTTATGATGCTGTTCCTATTTATCACCGGAAGTGAGGATTCTCCAAGAAAGTTTAAATGTATATTCGGTTACTCATGAGTAGCATGGCATCAATTCTCCATATTTTGAATTCCGCCCATGTTTAGTTGCACCATTCACGCTGATGGGCTGCGGTTGGCCCGTTTTGAAAAGGAGCTTTAACGTGCAGTTTTTTTTAAAACTCATCAATCGGTAACTCACGTCCTTTTTCAAGCCGGGATTTCCACTCCCATTCTGGTCCATATGCTCTCCGGTCTATGGCCAAACTTCAGACCACTATCGAACAACTGGAGTGCTATTCACAAACGATTTTTATCGTTAGTCCGTATGCTCGCCCTATAAACCCGTGAACCTTAGATCAGCCAACTGCCGTTCAGGGTTAGGTTACCGTCGCATCTTGGGGCCACGGAAACCGGTGTATCGGGGATTAGAAGTCAGGTTCAGTCAATCGGTAATATTGTATTGTAGCACAGAAGACAACTGTACAGTTGAAACTGTAGGTAGCTGCATGCGGAAACGATCGTACAATGGAAGGTATACTGTGCAATGCCAATACACAGGAGCGAGCAGGCCAGGGATCAGTTGCCCAATCAGGAAGGTCATATGATCCACCTTAATCAGACAGACAGGCGCAGAGTTACGAGCGCACTGGCGTGCCATGGAGGGTGAATCGTAAATGGGCCCGCCGCACAAACACGCACGCATTGTCTGCGTGCACACACTTAATGGGACACAGCGTCACCTTCCTCGGACCGGTGAGGAGGATAGGTGAAGCGTCAGCGCAGAATGGTCACGAATCATGGATGAGCTGTCAAGGTTGAAACTGGAGTCTAGCGTTTGTTATGGAAGTTGGCTGAAAGAGGATGACGGCCATTGAGTGCTGATCTATATTATTTATCGTCTGTAACTATCACTGTTCTCAGTTGGGAATTCCGGAACGTGTGCTTGTTCATGTCTGAATTTGTCGTAGGCTGAAGTAACCAGGTTGCAAGCGTTGGTAAACATGGATTCAGGCCATCAAACACACAGCGACGCGAGAGTTGTTTGTTTGATACTCAATTTCCTTATGTAGTCAAGTTGTACGATTGTTCAGGAGGACAACGTCCATAACCCCCATATACAGACAAACAACTTTTCTTTGGTTACATTATGGCTGGAATTTGGTGTATATATCATGACAATACACTTCCAGTTAGAGAAGACGCAAATGACAAAACCTGTTTCCAATAGTTCATTATCGGATCAGTACGTTTATAAAGGATTTTTAGTAGAGCTGTGATATATGATTTGTCAAAATCAAGGTCACAAAAGTCACCACAGATAGGCTTACTTATCGTGACCCTAAGTCAACTGTTTGTGTGGGTGCACGTAAGACAGGAATATGGACGATACAAAGCTAATGGTTGTTAGGCCCCAACTAACTGACTGCGAGTAGAACGTCGGTTCAATTGGTCTTACAGCAGTCAACTGGACCCTTTCCTTAATCCACTGCCGTGGTTGATTGATTGAAACTTTATGAACTACTATCTCGGAATGCGTCCACAACTACATAAATAGTCGATTTTTGGCTGCGTTTCTAATTTAAAACGGATGGTGCGCTTTGACCTACTGAAATAGGGATCTTTCGACCAGTTTATTTGGCTGTACGACAATAATGAATGAAAGAACACAAACTTTAGTCGTGCATAAGCAGGTCAACTTTATGAGCATGGGTTTGAAAATGAATTGACTGTTCTTTGACGCGCCTTAATTTTTTTGCTCCAGTAACTTGTGTGGACCTCGGTCCACGTGTTCAATGGCTGTGCCTCCTTTGAGCCGGAGTAAGGTGAACACATTCCTCTCTAACATCAAGATTAAGCTTTTAGTTGATGTGGCGTGTGATAAGCTTGTCCAACTAACTGGTTTCCGTCCGTCAAAAACTGGAGTTCCGTTTTTACTTGTCTTCTGGGCAGGCTTTTCTAATGCGTAACGTTGAGACGTTGATCAAGTGCCGTCTTTGTTTCACCGTAGCGAGACTGAAAATTAATTTGTTGTCTCACACATGTTTGTTTACAAAATATACCTTAGGGGTCCATCAGCCCTTGCGTACGTATTCATGTCACGGAACTTGAGCGACTCATCCACCTGTGATTCAACGATGGACTGGGTGCACTTGATCCGTTACTTGAAGGCCACGTTTTAAATTTGTATCGACTATAAGACTATCATCCACAAAGCAGCAGTAGAGATAAAACACTGGAATGTTAGCACACAATCGTTCCATTATCAAATTTTCCAGTGGAATTGTCAACCAGGATTAGACCTTTGGTCGAGCAGATCGCAACACTACCAGTTTGTCCACGCATTTCTAAGCAATTTAAATTGTGTTCCAAACGTTCCATATGTGTATATCTGGAATTAATTGCTGGAAGAGAGGTTTTCAGTGTTATATGGAGTGCACAACGCTGTTGGATTGTTGCAACACAACTAGAAAAGTAGAACATCGTCATCTAAGGCACACAGAACGAAATAACTCGCACATTTTCCAACTAAATTCATGTTATGGAGACGGCTAAGTTATGTCAGGTGAGTGTTTTGCAGCTCGTTGTCGGATCAACTCAACGTCTTCTGTTGCAGGACGTTTTTGCTTTGCGTTGACCTCGTAAACTCGGCAAACTGAACGAAACTACTCAGAGGCCTTGCCTGACCACATGTACGACCAATCTGTCCATGTCGATCCTAGCAATCATTTTATATATAGACTAAATACTTGTATGTAGTTGTATATTTGACCTGGTGATATAACACTGGAAACGAACTTGTTTGTTACTTCTTTTACTTGTGACTCCATCGAATGTACTTGCACACTTGAACTTGTTCGAGGATCCTACAGTACTTGACCCACACACAGTGCCTTCTCAAGTGAAAATGTTAACCGAAGGGTTAAATGCAAAATTCTCAATGTCTGGTGGTGAACTGTTCTGACCGAACATGTAAGGAGTGCGTCAAAGCTTGAGGGTTAGCAACTGAAAAGGTTTCGCTACAACTTGGATACCACCTACATTTGCTCGTAGCAGTCACATTCAAGTTAGCCGTTAGGTTGACCCACTTCGGGAAGGAAGCTGTAAACCCGAGTCTTGCTCTTGTTTGAGCTCGTCAGTCATGTACATCTTCGTCCGAATGTCCAAACGCCTAATCCGAACCTAATGGGAATAGTGTTCATTTTGGCGAACTTCCTAACAGGGGGGATAACAAGAATCACTCTGTTCACTCGAATCAATAACCCTGTGATCAGTTTTAGGTAATGGATAAAATTTCGGCGACAAATTTTAGAAGGTATGACGGAAATGATGGCAGGATCTCGAAATCCTATTCGTCCCATTGTTTAATATCTGTCTGCTTGTGACAACTGTAATAGATAGCTCTATCTCAAGTTGTTTTGAGTTTCCATTTTTGTCCAAGATGAAATTAATTCACACCGCTGTGAACCGCGTTTCGTGGGTAAATCCTATTTACTACTTTTCGGTTCGTATTGATGGTGACTGGTGGAGTGTCTCACCTTGGTGCATTTCGTCAGATCTGCCAACATTTCACTCCTACCATGCAGGAGTGTCAACTGCCTTTCCTTTTAAACGTTGTTCACTGACCTGGTTGATGCTTTTCAGCTAGTTCAGACAAACGCCGAGTCGAACGACTCATAGTTTGCTGAATACTTGTAGACATTCATTTATGGACGTGTCCTGAGCTGGCAATTCATCCTTCAACTTCACAGTGGTTAATGAAGAACCAGTAAATGTCATTGACTTGGAGCTCTGACGCATCATTGTGGTCTAAACATCCTCATATATTGAAATATAAACAAGTCGCTAGGTATTGTTGATCGCTTCACGTGTTACTTAGCCAACTCATGTTGTTGCCAAAGTCTGCGCGTGGATGGCTATCCCGTTCATCATCTGTAGTGTTACAACGAGGTCTAATTGTCGATTAGGTGTTTCGTATCCGCCTTGCTCTACATACCGAGGACTTCACTCCTCCTCCTCCTCCTCCTCAGATGATGTATTCCCAGTGCTGCATTGTCGATTAGCCCGCATCACGTTGGTCAACTATGGAAGTCATACCAGTCCACTGACATGTATTCGAGATAACTCCATTTTCGCGATCCATTGTCGCAGTGCTAGAAGTGCACGGTGTGCTAGTGTGTTTACGCATTGCGTTTTCCGACGGGGCATTGTCCACATGCCACGCATTGTTTGGTGCGGCATTTGCCGGTTAGAAGACATCCCAGAGCAAAGTCTAAAGACCTTATACGAGTGTATGTGGCCGGACTGGAGAGTGTACTTTGTAAACCTTCGATATCATTTCTGCGTTTGTACTACGTGCCGTTTATTTTTTCCTCAAGACCTTTTGATCTCTCTTTTTCTCACTTCTCCCATAACAGTGCACTGCTGACAAAGCCGAAGTCTCCACTTACCTCAAGACGACGATCATTTTGTTAGAACGCTGTATGCAGTGCTTGGAGCTGTTAGACTCTGTTCGATTGCCCTACGATTGTGAAACCGAGCGCAGCCAGCGCAAGCAATTAGTTGACTTTATTCAGGCAAGCCGTGCGTCTTTTACTTCTTGCAACCTGTGTAACTATATGTTGATGCTATATGACTAACTCGCATGGCCTTGCCAGTTTCCTTGCTGTTTTGTATACTGGAATGATGTTCACAGGTCCGGGATGGAAGCCTCCAATTTATCCCCTTTGATCGGTTTTTGAGAAGCAGCTGAACGCCTCGTTAACAACCCATTTATTTTGTAGTTTGCCGATAGAGTACCACGATTTGTGTTCCTCGAAACTGGCTCAACGTGTACCCCTTCGCACTCTTTTTTACTCCTTGTATGCACCAGTGCATGCTCTATGTAAGGTGCTCTTGTCGTGCCACAGCATTCACTATTCTTTTTTAATATAGTCAAATTGAAACTCCCGTCCACTTTTCCGTATATTACCAGTAGGTTGTAAGGGATTTTTGGTCAATGTAAACTGAACATCACTCACAATTGATCGCACCTCTTACAAAGACATACACCCTCGACGAGCCCCTTTTTGGAAGGGATTGGATGAAGAGCTTGATGGGATGCGAGAGAGAGATTGTTGTTAAATCTATATTAACCAAAAGTCCCCTCCACTTACCAGTAGTTAGCATATCGCTCAACAAGTTATTGGTTTCTGTGATTTCGAATTGAAGAGCAAACGTGGTCTTCGGATCATCTATTAGAGTTAACAGGACAGTGACTATGTCTGTTCTGGAGCCCATCGGGCAATCTTAGCATCAACAGTTGCTTCCTAAAATACTAGCTGAATACGTACATCAAAGGCATGACAGCGTCAATTGAACGAAATAAGTGAAGAGATAAACTAATAGTTACAGCCAAGGTAAAATGATAGCTTCTATACACACAACACTTGATTGACTGGGCTTCAACGGTCGCCAAAGCTCTGAGGTTGGAGTTATGCAACGACACAGTGATGGAGTTGATCAGATCGGTGTATGTGTTGCCAAGGTATGTTTCGCGATCTCCGGCCCCGAGTTTCTCGTACGGATATTCGCTTGATCGGTTGTCCTTGTCATTGACCATATCAACCATATGCTTCATCAAAGCACAGCATATTCTCATGCGGTCCATTAACTTCTCGTCAGTAGCAGTGCAGTGGTCCCCATAGAGAGTTTCCCTAAGAACGAACATTTCTATAAAGGAACCACAATGCACCCGATCCAATGGAGCTTCTGTAAAAAATTATTATCCTTGAGAAACCGCCCCCAGACCCAACCACGGAAGATATTTAAGGACCTAATTTAGTTTTGTTCCCCCTTGAGAGACGGCAACTTTGGTCACCACCATTTTATCCTTCGAAGTTCAGGGCTGGCTAGCCTTTAGTAGATCGTGCACCACGGGGTCGTTGTGGTCTTTTCCCATTCTTGCACACGTCCGGTGCTGATTGAGCTGAAGGTAAACACTAGACCTTATCGATTCATTTGATGGTAGTCTTATCAGGCTTGCTCAAATTCAGTGGAACATCAACGGTAGGACAGTTAGATATTCTTATTTGACAGGCGGTTGAACGCTCACGTGTGCGTCATTTGTGTTTAAAACCATTCACCCTTGCCAACACACTGAGAGAGCGTACGCCGCCATCTACTTCCAGGGCGATTTGATCTCGTTTCATCTATCCGGAGCTGGCCGTGGCCCATGCTTGACACCTAATCGTTTATTTCTGTGGGTAACAGAACGAACAATTTACAATGGTATGGAACATGTGGTGTAAACAGTATGATCTTCGGATAGGTGCACTGTACAGGCGGTCACAAAATAGTGGAATACGCACCCTGTTTTTGCATTGCGTATCGTCGATGAGTGGATTTGGTTGTCCCCCGTCAGTGGTCTCTGTAGATCCGCGCTACTGCACCTTATTCCGATCTTCATGTGATTCACGTTAACTTTTGTGCCACGGTTGGCCTATAGGCATATTATTAGTTCGTTTTTTTCTAACTAGAAAACTGCTGCCATTTACGTGCGCGTTAGTAACAGTTAATCAGTAAGTTTCTGTTTTCATGAGTGTGCATTTTTAGACTGACCGAATTTCAGGAAACGTCATATTTATCCAGTTCTGACCGAAAAACCTTCTATACCTTTTCCAGCTTAAGATGTCTCGCGTGTCGATGTTAATTTAAAATGGCCCAGGTAACTGGGTCCAGGCGAGCCAACTTTGTTTCCTCTCTTCATTTGGCAGGACTGCGTCCTCTCACTCTGTAAGAGCCAACCAATCCCTGTGTTCTACCAACCTACTTATATGCACATTAGCCGTGCAACCCTGTTCGCTGTTGAAACTCAGTTAATCCGCTTGGGGTATCCTAAATTGACACCGAGGCACGTGAACGTGATATTGAGATATCCTAAACTGGAATAGTTATAGTATGCCGTCGATATTGCTATAATCGGACAGCTGCTGAAAAAATCCTGGGTAGATTCAAATTGTTGTTCCGTTAGTTTGATACGAACTATGCACTCACAAAAGCAGATGGTTGTTATATCATTGATAAGAACGTCACTCTTGACGGCGAACTGTTAGATGTAGTCGTGAAGTTTACCAACATTATATCAGCACCCCCGGCGACTGTCTGGTACAGCACGTCATACACGTAGGTAGATGTCGGATGAACTTCGTCAATTTGCACCCCGTGTAACGCTTGCATGGTCTGTCTTCACTTAAAAAATTCCGAATAATTATCTTATCCGGCTGTTGTACCAGGCCAATCTATACGGAAGACGTTCAGGGAGTGTCTGCCTTCAACCAGTGTTACCTTTCGACATCTGTAGACGGTGCCAACTACTCGGCGTACCAATGCAACTTTTCAGACCTCGTTGGCTAGACAAATGTCACGTGCCAATCCGTCTTACTCTGTCTGGGTTTGTTGAATTAAGCTGAAAGCGACAGTCTAGTGACCTAGGTTTGGAGCGTAAAACACCAAAGCCCGATCCATTTAGACGTTTCCGGCTTCCTGATTGAGATCCAAAATACAATGAGTATATTTGTTCGATAACGTTATTGATCATTTTCGTGTTGTGATAATGTATCTCTAGACTTGGTTTTTCCGTGCATTTTCCACTATTATTTCCACCTTAGATTAATTGTATCAACGATGTCAGATCCTTGTAGTTGGTCAGTGTGTTAAATACATCATTCATACGCCATCTCCTGTCGAACCCGGTTTCAGGATCTCATTGTGAAAGCCGACGGTGTAAAGGCGACCCTGATGCAAGCGTCTTTGACGGAATAATCCGCCACTCCATACTCAGATTGTATTGGATCAAAATGACGAAATGTTTATTTTTTCATGTTTTTCTTTTGCATGATCAATAGATAATACATTTTTACAAACTCGTACTCTCTGGACTGGAACATGGGATGGGAACCATCAATGGTTTCGGGGGTGATCATTTGGGTATGATGAATGAAGCGGGAATCTGATTGATCTCCATTTGTGGTTAAATGGATAGGTTGTATGTGAAGTGTCAGTTTTGTTGTGGTCATTCAAATTCACAATTGTCCGATACGGCCGTGAAACAGTAAACCTAATAAAGTGGGGAAATGGACGGAATTTTTGTTCTTTTTCACAGTTCTTAATAATAAGTCACGTCAAATGGAATACCAGTTAGTGATGACTTAATGCTAGAGACTTCGTTTTGTTGTGACCACAAAAGACGCTTGTTCTGAGAAGTTGCACGAAGTATCTTACAAGTTATGTGAAAACACAGGATAGCGAACGCGTACACTGATCTGCACGGTTGACGTGTTATTCGACTTGGTGACACGTCCCCATAGCGTATACACACGGTTCCAATAGCCGTTTCTGGCCCTTGGTCTTCCTGGTGTTGAGACCTGTCCTTTAGTTCCCGAATGTACAACCATAAATGAAGTTGCATGTTATACAACAGTTTGACTTATCGGTCGACTGTACCATTGAGCGTGAAACGTCATTCTGCATAGTTCAAGTGATTTGGTTGGTAGAAATTGAACTCCTTGTCATCTTATGACCGCATAGCTTACTACTCTATTCCCTAGTGGAACGTTTACTCGGTGAACGGTAGTAACAAACTACACCGGGCCCTCTCTAGACGGACCCTTCAAAAGGACCAGTTCTTTTTGAGAGAAATTTTACCTGTTCCCATGGAGCTTCTATAGAGATTTAGTATCTTAGAGATCCAAATTCGACCACGAACCACAATCCTAGCCCTAGTTTGGTTCGGCTTCCTCCAGAGAGATATCGGTATTCATCTCCATAGTTTGGTTTCATGAAATCTAGATTCTAATCTGCGTAAAGCAACTGACCCAATCAATCCACAGGCAGCCTTGGATTAACGGCGTGATGTCCCATATCCTAGAACTCATTGTCTCATCGGTTCGTCACGAACAGCCTTCATTGTTGCATTCCAAACCAAATATCAATGACTGGTTGTAGACATCACTTAATTTTCACTCCTCTAAGTTAGGTGTGGTTTTAAGTCGTCATTATTTTGCCCTCGTTTTGTTTACCCAGTTCAATCCGCGGTCAATAAACCCATCTTAGTGCCCACACGAAACCAACCATACACAAATCCGGTTGTACTAATGATGCGTACCAACTAATACTTTACTATGGCCATGGAGTCGAACCATCTAAACTTTCTCTTTACCCTTCAATCATTAAAGGCACACGACAGGCTAAACGTCGAAGAAAATGTCCCTGATTCCCTAACGACGTGCTTTAGGTTACGGAAGAAATGTAGCAGGGCACACATTGAGAGAGCTTACTCTCCAGCTTCCGGTTAACAAGGTGAGTGTTGATTTGTTCAGTATCGAACTATTCCAGTGCAGGGATGATGCAACTGGAAAAATGATGAGAATGCTTCACTAACCAACCGGCGCTCATTTGAGAACAATGCAGCACGCAAAAAGGCTATTTGTCATTAACAATTGCATGAACCCTTGAAGGATAAAATGTCTCATCGATTGTATGTTATTCAAAAACGAATGTGCATTGTCCGAACAAACATAACGAACGTTTTCAAAATAAAATACTTCATGTGTGCATCGTCGATGCACGACCTGAGTTGTCCTCTCCCATTGGAAAACTCCAGAACAGACATCCGACAGTCTTTCGAGGGGACAATTATATGTGTAACGCGTACAACATTCGTACACAGACGCCACTAGTAATGACTATGCGCCACATCTGACAGCTGATCCCTAGATCATAAGACATAAGCATTTGAGGCAGCGGAGATAATCAGAAACGACGCAGCACTTGAGGGGACTGCGTTTATCTACCACAAATAACCACAGTGCACAAAGTGCAGTTTTATCCATATGGTACTCAACGAAAGAGCTGCACTGTACAAATGGTCACTACAAACCATTTTAAAAATAACTGTTCCCCATCGTACCTCATGTACAGTCGGTGTACGGACTGGACTGTCCTGAGTAGTCCATCCAGGATGCTTACTACTCCTGCTGCTAACATGGAAATATAGTGGACTTAAATTGTCCACTGGGCTAAGATGAGTTAATTTTTTGGGTTCGCATGTACACATTCCGGTATTTATTGCTATACTGGCTGCACGCCGTTCGCTTGATCTAAGTGAAAACAGACGCTTTAAGCATTGCTATTCTGTGATTCACCAATGAATTTTCGAAGATATCTGATGTCTTCTTTGGGAATTGGAGTGTGGTAAGTGATCGTCTGAAACCCGCCTACTTGTGGCCGGCGATAGTGAAATTACCCATTTACAACTGCTACCTGTTAAAATGCACAATGAGAAACTCACCAGATCATCAGGTACCACCGGCGTA
Organism: Paragonimus kellicotti; assembly: GCA_014220965.1. Lineage (NCBI taxonomy): Eukaryota > Metazoa > Platyhelminthes > Trematoda > Plagiorchiida > Troglotrematidae > Paragonimus > Paragonimus kellicotti. The sequence continues at coordinate 28,801 of LOND01000141.1, read as the reverse complement.
TCAGATTCGGGGAATGTGTAGACGTAGCGCTCGATCTGATCGTCCACACCTGACCGTCCGGACGCCTCTGTACTAGTGTTTTCGATTTCCTTGTCGATATCGTCCTGAACGCGTCGGTAAAGTCCAATGCAAATAGTGCCTGTGTATAAGAGCACCGTCTCGAACAACACACCGAAGGTCAGGCAGGCGTTACTCTGTGGAGAAATGTGGATGTCACAGGAGTGATCTACGCATTCAAAATGATGTCCAAAGCGTTACAAAAGCTCGTTTTAAAATGTGTAGTTACTGAAAGTCATGTATGGGTTCATCGCCACAATTATCATTGAAACATTGCTATTATAGGCACATATTTACACGGGATCATTTGTAAAGATTATTTTCTAGTTAGTTCTTGCATTTTTCGATGTGTCCAGTGGACGAGCTTCATACTGCGAGTCGAAGCTGTTAAAAACTCCGCCGATTAAATCAAGTTGCTAGTCTTGGCAGAACGTCATTACATACTAACATTCGATTTACCTCGATTTTTTACTCACACAATATCTCATCGTACGTCAGAGGAAATCTGTTGCTTCATCGCGTAAGTCCGCGAAGTGTGATATTTGATATAAACATACAAGTAGCCGATGGTCTGGGAGATAGTTGATTAGTCAACTGATACAGACAATGTAATTACAACATCTTCCGTGTATGATGTGTCGAGTGGGTGCACCCTACACTTTGACTATCCGACTCAAACCGACTTCGCTTAAGTACGTCAAGCTCATCTTTAGGCTTTTGTACGGCTACTCGCAAGCTTTATTCACGAGCGAAACTTGAGTCTAGTGCTCCTTCCAATCGGGTCAGCTGGAGGGTATCTGAATGCGAAAACCACGATCAAATATGTGCTGTATTCGATTTGTATCATAAGATATCTGCTACCATACAACGGATCAGGTCACACGTGGGATAGATACTATTGTAACGAAAAGGCGTCCAATAAAGCACAATTTTTATTGCCCAGCTCGCTGGTTGTCATGTCACGCGTGCGCTCGCGTTTATGAATCAGAATTCCGTCAACACCCCCGGTTTCTGTTCACATTTCGTGTGCATTCCGTCCCCGGTTTTGTGTTGACTGACGCCTTATTATAGGGAGTTTCGGCACCTGCCAATTGCTTAATCCGTTTGGTTTGATTCCGGTGTTTTGGCGATGGCTTCTCCGGCGGAGTCCGATGATCTGTGCATTTTTAGGAACGGTGTCTGCGCCGAAAGCTGGAATTCGCATTCTCGGTTGGTAATCCCACTACAATATCGGGCCGCTCGCAACTGACAAAAACTGTTCAGGCAACTGGCTGGAACTTGTGATTGTGTGATCACGGACAACCCTCGTCAACTCCGAATTAACGCGAACTATATAACTATGCGTGCTCTAATAGAGACTGTTTCAGATGATCAACCATCGCAGTGCCCGAAATGTATATAAGATACCGTGATCAACTTTGAACTCTACTGACAGTTTGAACAAAACAGTTAGAACACGAAAACTGGTAGATGCAAGCATTTCGTATTAACACGTCAGTACCAAATTTTTAATAACGGATCGGTTTTTTTTTTGTAACAAACAATTCATGGGGTTGATAATCAATAAGCGGGTTATGATAGATCACTAGGTCCAGGAAAGGGTCAGGTTCACGAACAATTGTTTCTGAACGCAGAGAGCTGGCTTGAAGCGATTGATTGCGACCGCGTCTCAGTAAACCTCAGAAATCCCGAATTGGAGTGATGCAACAGGATTCTGAATGCACAAGATGGATCGATAACGTGACCAGTGGTCAGGACGTGTCTAGCGACTGAGGAAACTGGCTGTTTACGTGTTTCAGCAACATTGCCGTTTTCGGGTAACTGAATTTTGCACCATTTAGACAACTGTCCCTTCACTCTGGAGATCAGGCATCTTTTGGTTCTGTCTATGTAACTCTCTCCACAGTTACATGTTAATTAGTAAACACAATATGATGTGGCACCTATTGACTGGTCTGTTTTGATTGAGGGAACTGGTTGCTCCTAGGTCTCAGAGAGTACACGGGGTTCAGCTGCATTAAATGTTCATTTAAGTGAATTTCTCAGACGAGTCAATACGAAATGCTTGCATCTACCAGTTTTCGTGTTCTAACTGTTTTACTCAAACTTCTGAAGGGAATTAATTGTTTCTACTGACAGTTGTTGAGGGAACAAGCATCACACAGAAAGATTTCACCATGAGGCTGTTTTCGTATTAAAGGACAAACTTCAATTCTCAGTACTTCTCTGAGAAGCCTGTGTACCACTTACCCGGCACATTAATTTGTCCAATTCTGCTCCAAGAGATGTTAGTGGGAATAATCGGAGGCGAGAAAGACGGACCTTGACGGAATTTCCTGAGGGGAAAAAAAGAAAAGCTTTTTTGAAACACGGTCTTGTCGATTGCTGTTGCAACTTACTCCTTGCGTACCAGACTGTCCGTCTTCCATATGACACTCTCATATGACTATAAACGTTTTGAAATATGGTGTTTGTATAAGCCAGCGTTCCCCCATCGGGAGTAATCCACCTCTTGGGGTGACCAAATGCTGGCGTGCGGCGGGGGGGCGACTAACATATAAACTGAACCGTGTCAGTGAGGGTGAGACTTAATCACCAACGTTTGCGTTTTCTGATTCGGCAGGTAGTACATAATTCTATTGGTACAAGTGAGTAACGATCATCAATTACCAGCCTCATTAGTTCATTCTTATTCGCCTGGAATGTCCATCTCAGCGAGACTAGCTGCAACCGTCATTTGGTTGAACGAACGGCCGGTCGATTGGCCTAACCATACACTTCAAACAGTGACTGACTTGAAGAGATCGGTGTAAGCAACGAATCCACATACTTGCATAAAGAACGAGGACTTTATACCAATAAAAATGAACATAAATTAAGCAAGTCCATTCCCCGTGTTTCACTATTACACTAGATACAGCGCGCTTATACGGGTTAGTTGAGAGTGATACGTAGTAAATCAATGGAGCAAGGTGTTTTTACTCACTAGTGTAAGTTTGACTTGATCCCTAAGCCCCATTTACATATCAGTCACGTGGCTTGTAAACTCTTCCTGATAAAACTGTCGCATCTACATAGTATATCTGTTCTGAGTATGAATACTCGGTCAAGTGAGGTCCAACGTTTTGACCAGGCATTCTTGGATCCATAATGAGGATGAATGTAGACGAATAGCAATGGCTCCTGCGACCATCAGTACTCGACCTTTTTACGTGCCTTGAGTGTATACGACGAACTCGTTAAATCGACCTGGGTGGGTCATTTGGGTTAATCAAGGGCTTTAGCACAAATGAATGCGCAGCAACGGCAGATAAACATACTCTCATCGATCCTCGAGTTGACCACCACAGATGCTGCTCCCGAGTGCATCCGGATGATCGCCGAGTTGTGTGAGTCTTCCCATTGGGGCATAACGATTGACTTCCCGTGGCTGTTCAGTCACATCCGGGACAGATCTACCAATTAGGTTTGCTGTTTAGTTCCATAAATTTTATACAGGCCGCGTGAATAATACTGTCTGACCAGCCTCGTAAATCGATCCAAACTGATATCAATGTTTAATATCCGTCGTTCCACCGATGTACAACCTACCATGCTCGACCAACCCATTCAAATATGTTTAATATGTAGCCAGACTATGAAACGTTAAAACCATACTTGTTTTTTCACACGCCTCTCATTATTAAGTTGAGCGTATTCATGGTATGTTACATAGTTTAATATCAAACTGTCTAATGATCAATCAAACGGTTACTCAACAGAAAAGCATCAAGCCATACGGCTACAGCTGCGTGTGAACTAACCTGCTCTATAGGAAAAGCAAAATTGTTTCACACTGCTTTCCTATCTGGTTGTCTTGTTGAGTGACAGTTTAGCGCAGTGAATCACATACTAGTAATGAACCGAAACGTTGCTAGCAGTGCATACCTGAAATGGTTATTTTCCAGGTTCTTTGCAATTAGTTACAAATCATCAAGCTCGAGGGTGCATCGTACTTGAAATATAAGGTTATGGATCCTTATAACACCTCAATGGCTTGTTCCGCGCTCATCCCATGTGGTTTCCCATTATTTGTTTTATACTGACCACATAACGTGATCTATGACTTAGGTGACGGTTGAATCGTATCGGCTTGTCATTATCGACAGAAAGTGAGGAATTGGATTATATTGTAATGCCATTTTTCATTATGGTGTGATCCACGTGTTGACCTGCTTAAGTAATGCTTCATCATTTGCTTATCCCAAACAGGGGAAGATTCCGTTCTAACCCATCCAGACCACTTATTCAGTCGGATAGATTAGGCAACTGCATGATTAGATCGTTTATGACTGTGTATAAACCGATCAGTGTTTCCACAGCAACAAAAATAAACTCCATCTCCACAACTGCAAAGGTTGATAGATCGAAAACAATTGAGCAAATCTGGCTTGAAGTGTCGACACGGAAGACGTCTTGATCACTCAAATTTATCCGGACTGAATTTAGGCTGCCCGTAAGGTTCAGCTTATTTGGTGTGATACCTCCTTAATCCAATCAGTCACTGGCACTCGAGAAGTTAGCAGAGTTAAGTCTGTTTGCTGTATATTTGACTAGCCGAGATTTAAAGCGCAACGTTATACGTTTGATGACAACCAATGACAGGTCGTGGTCAGAAGAGCGACAGTTTCAAAAACAGAATTCATTTTGGTCTATCATCCTCTGAGCGCGCAGGGTATACTAGAATAAAAGTGTGGCCTTATCAAGGATATATTTCATACAACTGAATAGCTTGGTGAATTTATAACGAAAAACATTAATTTTGGAATAGAAAACAAAACGATTGTCAATAAATCGAAAGGGCAGGTTGCGAGAAGTCAACATTCCGCCGATTCCTTTCGGCCGTATACGTAAAACAGGCAGTCAAGTAAAACGGATAGCCAAGATGCTGCTTCTTCCGGATCTCTATATGGGTTTATGAACATCCTACGAAACCGAACGTGTACAGCGTGCCAAAAGGGGATATTTTCGCTCAATTTTCATTTCGAGTACATGTTGTCGAAGTTGTTTACGCTCAACCCAACCATGTTTCATCTTTCCATTCGGGTTTTTGTGTTGCCTATCAGTTCATTTATAGCTGAGTTGACATTCACATTAGCAGAACGAATAAATACTTTCACCAGCGGTTATCAGAACATATCCCTAAATGGCTGGTCGTATCAGAGGTAATCGGCGAGAGGAGCGCTAGGTAGATAGCTTTGGTGATAAGAAACATTTCAGCGAAGCACATTCAGAAAATCCGATCATTAAGTAAACTCGATTAGTTCACTATGTCGCTGCATAACCCAAAATCCGAAACTACTCGCTATCGATGAGGCTGTAGTGATTGAACAGCGGAGATCAGCTCGAATTTAAACTGTATCTCATTTTTAATGGTGACCAAACAACGACCTTTTATGTGTTCAATTAGTTATACCTTGTCCATGTCTTACTGCATGTCCAATTTTATTGTTTCAAGTATGTGGCTGAGACGGTAAAAAAAACTTCATATTCTACGATCTATGATTTCTCGCTGTTTTGAATAAGCACACAAGTGAGACTCAGTGTTTTGAAAGTCCTCAATAGGAAAAACGCCTGCCGGCAGTCGGCCCAGGTGACGGCGAAATTATGGATAGCTGTTTCGATTTTGTCAAGTCGCACCATCATGACGCACATTCGTGAAGTTTACCAGTTCGCAGACTAGCCAGACAAGTCTGATCGATTTTGGCCAATGAGAAAGAGGAGCGGAGCGGCCGAGGAAAGCAACTCACATACCTTCCTGCAACCCTAGTGACTGTGGCCCGTCTTCTAGTAAACCAGCGCTTGTACTGCCTTTCTGACAGTTATTCACAGGTCGACGGTTCGATGCTTTGGGATGCATGGTGCTGAGTCACAACAGGGTCGAAACAGTTGTCCGACACGAGAAATCGAACTAACCATCGTCGAGGAAAACCGGCCAGAGAGAAGCGCATAGACGTCTAATCGGAAGCCCCACTGCCTTATGAGTCGGAATTCCGGTTTATAAACATGCCCGCGCGATTAGCGGCATGTGCGTGGGAAATTAGCTGAAAAAGGTCATACCACTTCGCTAACAGCTACACTGAAAAGGCCAGTGTTTGACATACTCGTTCTACAGCAAGCTTTTCATACTGGTTGTCTTCTAGTTACTTACACTAAGTGAGGCCTTTGTACCGCTTGTAAAGAACGGTTATCCCGGTCACATACTTGTTTGTGTGTACACTTCTGTCTGTTCCTGTAGGGCAAGTTGGATGGCCGGAAGAAATAGCTATCTAAACTAGTATGTGAACATCTCCCAGCCGGAGACGGGTACTTATCAGCCAACAGAATAGGTTAAGAGCAAACCCAGTGGCTTCTGAGGCAAATGGAACGGGTCTACGCTATTCCATTTGATTGCGTGTCAATCATGGATGCAATCAATGTAGCTATGAAATGGGTATTATACAACATTTGCTCCAGCGTTGCAATTCGGACGGGTATGACGATGTCTTTACTGAGAGGAGTCGGAAAGTACTTAGCATATATAGTCTCATGAGCCTTCTGCTGTGTGAAACGTAAAACGTCCAGTTTCCAGTTAATTTGAAATACGTCTACGCCGCCCCATCTTGCATGGTCAAAAACACCGCAACCGCTTCGCCAGTTGAATATACATCTCTGCGACCACAGACTGTGTCCGTCATTGTCTATTCTTTGACTGCATTCATCGGCCTACACTACTCTATCCGCATCATCATTGTTATCATCAAACTCACGAAAAGCCATGATCCTGATCAGTTAGCGTTGTGTCCAGAGCCGTTGCTCAATGCAACAGTGGCGAAGAAAAGTCCGGAAGAAAAATGTTATCAGAAGAAGCGGTCAATAAAATGGTTGAAACAGGACTTGTTGAACGTTATGCTGCTCATCGAAGTATGTAATTGGCTGCGACACTACCTGTTGAATAACGGTGCCAGCCATTGATCTGAGTAATCATGAGGTCCCACAACCCCGCGACTGGTGCCTTCATTTGCTGCCCAACGGAAAGATCTGAGATTTGATACCTTGTTAGAACTCGTCACGACCAAGACTTAAACTCCGATCACGTTTTCATGGGTTAAACTTGTTGGTCGCTACTTCACCGAATTCACATTGCTCACTGCCGAATCATCACATGCAAACTCTCAGTCGCATTCGCTCGCCAGTGATGAACTCTGCCTCGTGTGAAGACAGTAACTGACCCTATTGACTCGAATCGATAAACTTTCTCGTAAATTTAAAACCACAAAAACCGTTGAGTCTGCTGAATAATATTTTGGTTACTGGTAAGTAATAAGAGATATGCGTGATTTAGATTTGAGGTTTATGACAGAAGTGTTTGAGGAAATGCGGAATCTGCAATTGGCCGAAAGTTATGTTCAATTTAAAACTAAGCAAGAATGTTCGACCGCGGGGCTTTCCAAAATTATAGAGGTTTAACTTGTGAAAAAAAGAATCGACAATTACAATCTCTCGGGTGCATGCAGCCATTTTTTAGGTCAATCAAAATGAATGACACCGGTCATCGGATGCAACGGTCACCCAAATAACTAAACGTCTTTTTTGGAAACCTTCCGAAACGGGTTATCTCATTAATTTTGTTGACTGTGTTTTGGTCTTGATCTCTACACAACTTGTACAACTTGTACACTTGACCGATGACCAATTAAATTTATATTGGTCTTCGTCCAATAGTTCAGGCTACGTCGTTTGGTTAAAAGTCTTCTGAATCAGAGCGGAAACGTCGCCAATAATCTCCTCTAACGATTGTTTGACAACTCTTCAAGTCTGTCTTACATGCTAACACAGCAGTGTTAGAAAGGCCAATATTGACTTGAGAAGATCTTCTCTTTTCTCATACCTGGGAAAAATCCTCTGTGTTCGAGTGTCGGGGACATACGTTTATATTGTGTACACAATAAGACAAGTAGATATGATAAGAAAGACAGGCAATAGGCTTTGTACCTACAATCGACAATATGTAAATTTGATTGATGTGATCAGCTTGCCAATAGACTTCAATCTAATCAGTCGATTGTTCCACAAAATACCAACAAG
>LOND01000141.1:7243-18922 GCA_014220965.1 Paragonimus kellicotti | reverse complement strand
TGTTCGTTACCGATGACTACGACCGAAATGGCTCCTAATGACTATCATAATGTTTCATGATGTGCTTTCTTGAACCGACATTTTTTTTTGTGGTCGATTTCGTCCTTATCTAGACACATCAACTGAAAGATTGTCGGTTGGATCACCTCTATATTATGAATCGAAACAAATTCAAAACTGGTCGTCGAGTGTCGGCTTAAGGACGAAAATTTCGAACTAGTATCACGATTGTTTTGGCCTTTTTCGGTCGTAACCACGGCAAACTGACAACCTGAGGTGGACTGTTTCCTTTCGGATGTAACCAAGTTACGTCCTAATTACACACAGATGCTACTGCTAAAAGCGATACCCATAGAACTGGTGTCCGAGTGGACAAGATCTTTAGCTCGTAACGCGAAGTATTGCCAATTTGGTTTCTGAAATGGGCCGACTGGAAAGTCTATGAGAATGCGACAGCTGCGATCAATTTGTGGGTGATGTTCAACATGAAACTGATTTTCCCATTCGGAGTTATCTTCAATTTCTGAGTTCATAAGAGCAAGAAACCAGTAATGGCTTTTTTGGTCCGAGAATGAACATGACGGTATAGCGCTACTTTTTGGCATGCCTAGTCTGAAGCCAAAAAACAAAAATGCACACTATCATCCAGACCTGATCGGTGAGAGATACTCTCGTCTGGCACTTTTTTCCAAGGGGGATTTACAGATAAATTTATCAGCAAACGAAAGTAGTCAGTAATTCCGACTGATGTTTGGATTTTGAGTTGGTAACAGTCTTGTTTACTCATGATGAATAGATTCCAGGTAACACATTATGGGATGTAATATGCGCCGAAACTGATGGCTTAATTATTTTTAATCATCCAGACAAACTGTGTCTTAAAATTTGCATGTCATTCTCATATGGTGAGTTCAGTATGTCGATTAGAATGTACAAATACTACCAATGAACCAGACAAAGTTCAGTGATACAAACGACCAGTTTTAGTGAGAAGATGACGGGTCTCAAGCCTGATTACCATGACCGCTCTTATATGGATTTAAGCCGCCCAAAGAGATCGAGCAAGCACGTCTCGTAGCCTCGAACGTTTTACCGTGCGATGCCTGAGAACGTAACTTTGGTGCGCAAATCAGTTAGAAATAAGCAGACTGAACTTCATATTAGGATGATAACGATACTGGCTGACAGTGGATAAGTTGTTCATTGGTTTGAGTCTCACCGCGTTATTAACCAGACCGGTCCTGGATAGGTGGAAAGATTATCGTAACACTTCGGGATCTTCCACAATCACGTTCTTGTAAGCATAGGCAATTATAAACTGTGGACAAAGTGAAGGTAATCCGTCTTAAGTAATGTGAGATTAACGTGCTAGGCAACGGTTACCTTTTGTTTTCTAATCTAACAGACACAGTCTTGAATAGTCAGAAGTACAGTTACCATCGTACAAAATAACGCTCCCTTTAAGTGCATGATCTACACAGACCGATCCGACTGAAGATGGCGGAGTACATATACAGGTTGAAAGTACTCACATTAGATGCCAAACTGTTGAGAAGCGGTGAGGCGAACATGCTTCCGGAAGCATATTGAGGACTGAAACGAATGAAACCGTTTTTCGATTTGTACTCGTTGGTAATCGAGAGCAAGGAGGCGCTTCCCATATCCGCTGAAAATGTAAATGTTGAAAAAAGGGGCAATGGTTATATTATGTTTTATCAATTCGACAATATTTGACATTTTTCTAACCTGGCACTTGCGACCTACCATTTGCCAGAATCATCACTGGTATCGTGAGAACGGCAAAAATGGGGAACAAAATTTGCATGTTGAGCGGAAGGATAATGAAAATACTAGTGAGGGTTTGCAAACGCTTAGGAAAAAGTTCGCTTTGGAGACTGAGAAACAATCAGTCGGAAGCAAAACTTCCATTGATCGTAGGCCTCCGTATGAATCCAATAACAATATTTTATGAGATCGTCAACTGGAGCTTCTTCCTGTTTGCTCACTTTTCAATTGTCCAGCGAACGGAGTTATTGCATTCGTCATTGTCGACGCAAAGGACGCCCAGAACAGTTACACTGACAACAGCGTTCGTGTATTATTGCAGTCAGTCTGACTAAATCCGAAGCAATGGTAATCAATACTTGCTACTTGTTCCTGTGTGTGAATAAACTGTTAACTCAAGCAGTTTATTTGCCGTGGAACTAATGACAGTCCTTGTTTCATATCTGTCGCTATGTCTATTCTAATGTTATTGAACTGAGTCAAGCGTACTCAGTGTTTTGAATAACTGGGAGTACCAAGAAACCAAATATGAAAAGCGAAAACTAGTTTTTCAGTTATGCCACAATGAATGTAAGTCAAGCCAGGTCAACAATATGCATTATGCTTTCAAAGAGAAGATTTTCCAGCTTCAAACAAACGAACCTCATAGTAGGTAAAGTTACCTACTTCTGCACTTGTCCCTTTGTATTCAACACTAGCAGATATGTATATTTACTATGCATTAAATTGATAGACGCAAGCTTTCAGGATGCGTTCCTTGCCCTTCCGACTGAACATAAGAGACAGGAAAGAGGAGAGTGCATATAAAGAGGACACTAATTAAGGACAGCGACTTCATGAATCTGCAGCATCACATCTTTGTGTGGTCAAGGTCATATGCCTGGACCGACTTACTGTGACATGTGACCAGATTGTTACGTCCACATATCCACCGCTGAGCGCCCCTTACGCGCATGCACCCGCAGTGACTTCGAACAACTCACAGTTTGCCAACACCACTGCAGTCAATGTGATGTGCACATACATACACGCACATGCACACACGCACGCAAATACAGCAACACACACAACCAACCTCATCTCGGACATTAGACTATGACACGTGATTCAACCCAGTGTCCTCATCGGAGCTGACAAGACAACGAGACCGTCCACACATGTGAACACAACTCGTCTGGGTCTCTCGCGCGCCGGTGAACAAAACACAGCTACAGTGCTCCGTGGACCAAACAGTGTTTCCATCCTGTAGATCACTACGTCGACATCTATAGGATTCCACCCAACGCTCCACTAACACACTCACGGATTACATCTCTGTATTTTGTCCGAACCCTTGCTGTAAGTGCACTTGTTATATTTGTTCGTTATTTACATTACACTTTTGTTGCATATCCTTCTGATATTATTTAGATGTTTGGTTTTACCGACACTACTTACAACGTATTGTAATTAGCAAGCCAGCATCTAAAAATCAGTGTTCACTCAGTTCTAAGATATCCGCATTAAGGTTAGTATGAATGAGATGTTTACTCAACCCTCATTCGGGGGTATGATCTGTGTACAAGTTGCCTCGTTATCTTAAGGGATATAGTGAGAGGCGGGTGATGACAAATTACTGATTAATAATATCATTGGAATTCGGATGTCAGTCTTAATTGATAGGTGCGGTTACATTTTTGCAAACGTTCTTTTGGCCTACTTACAGATCTTCCTGTTGTTCATCATTCTTGTTCACTTGTTTGTCGTCTGAGTTCAAGTTTTATCGTTGTCGTCTACTCATTTTTCATCCGTACTCACAGTCCTTGCTTGAACTTATGAATCAGTGGCATCCACCCGGTGCACGTGCTCTTCACTTTGAGTGGATAACTGTGTCTGGCATTAAATGATCGAGAAATTTCGATTGGACCGTCAATTAACCGTACTACCCCGTTTCGATTGGTACCAATTCTACTTGGCTACATCAATGGATTTTATCAATGAGTACGCTTCAGTTTCATCTTGCTGTATCCGCTTTGGTCACCTGTCTCAGGCATGACCAGATTGAATTTGCCCTGCTGCTTGCCTCCACTATATAATGTGCATGTTAATTTCGCAAAAGTAACCGATGAGATGCGAACGAAATGTCAATGCGCAAGACATCTTACGTACTACTGTTGGCCTTTTTCAAATTCGTCGGTAGGAACAAATGATTCAGATTCGTAGGATAGTTCGCTGGATTCCATGTGGCGCAGTGAGTTAGGTGGATAACCGAGTACGAATGTGAATCTTCTGCGTTTCCGATGTGGCTTCGTAGCTCGGATGGTGGGGAGCTTTCCGCGTCTGGGCATGCTATGTCTCTCACTAAATCGAGTGCAACAGAAGCCTAGATTTTTCACAATTGGGCCTCCCAACTTTTCAAACCTGCCAAACTACTCAACAGTAATTCACTATTATCCTAGGTACAAGAGTGACGAAAGAGGGGAAAACGTACGGATTAGAATCACGTTCCTGATAGAGCCACTCTTGATAGTACTCATGTTCTTCTGGACTGGAGTTTGATTTTAAGGCGTTGACCGTTTGAATCGAGTGTATTAACCAATAATTCTGCTGAACTCGCGGTAAATCTGACGAAATGTTCAATTTCGACCTACCGTGTTATGTTTTGTTGAGAAATGATCAACTATGAAGTACTGGTAGCTTTGATGCTGTTAGTTAAATCTGCAGAGTACCACCTTGACCCCATGTCATCACGTGATTTGTATGCTCGCCTATCAATTTATGTCGGACGTACAATTAGCTACAGGATTTTAGTTTTGTGGTTTCATCTTGATCACGAATGGAACAAACCGATTGTGCTACATTTGTGCACACACAAAAAACATTTCACAAGTTACCTCATGTTCACCATTATAACACTGACGAGGACAGTGTCCTTAGTACAGTGTAGATTGAACGAAGGTCAGCAGGCAGGAAAGTTGTAATGCAACCACGAATTCACACAGGAATGTGCACATCAAAGCAATTATAATAGTTCATCGATAAAGACAAACGTACATATCGTGATTGGCTTTGAAAGTACTTCCATGGGATAATACGCATGAATGTGTTCGTCAGTTTCTGCACCAGTTGTAGCTAGGTGATCTATTAATCACTCGGCTGTTGGTTCGAACTCTGGATACATCGATCGCTCCTGTTCGGATTTGAGCAGCGTGATAGTACCTAATCCACATTTGACCTAATATGACTCACGATGCCAAACACTTTTCAGTGTAAATGTCAAAATTTAACTTTTCGTTTATTCTGAGCAAAACTACCGGAATACAGAACGATTTTATGTTTTTCACTTACATAGAGCAGTTATGACCATTGGACTCTGGTCGTTCGCACACTTCTTATCTGTCAAAGGGAATATTTTCAAATAAAATCCGATTAGAGATGTGTGTGTGTGAACATAAACGTGTCAAGATTGATCAACAATGATTACACCCAAAACAAAACAGAAAAAATAAAATAACCCACGATAAGATCGGCTAACAGAACAAAACGTCAGAAACTAACAACAATATAACTTCTGTTACATATAGTTATTTTATTCTATCTGCAAGAAGTCACTTGGTTTACAAAAAGCAATTCAGAGAAGACGTTCAAAAATTACAAATGCTGATATCATTGTCAAAATATCAACCCAAGTTGCATCTATGATAATGCATATCTGGGTGATCAATCGAGGTATTAGAGAGACTCAAGACGTCTTTATTTAAAAAAAAACCACATAAGGCTATGTAATTAACAACTAATAACCAGGTTGTTTGTTAATACAAGCCAAAAATCAAACAGTCAATCTGTCAGCATGCGGCCGACTCCAAGTGTACTGTGATCTTTTGGAATATACTGATGAACTGGGCCAATAGACTCTTCTGCAACTGGTTCATTAATTTATGCACGGGGAAAAAGGATCACTACTCGTGCTCTCTTGTTTCTGTGTTGGTCGGGAAATAAAATGTGTTGAACGGTTTTTAAGGTTGAGGAGGCATGTTCGGCAGTTGGTCCGAAAACATGTGGTACAGACTGACCCTCATATATGACGACCAAGTAAGGTGTTGGGAAGAGGAGTACCGGTGCTGTAGTGTTTATTGCAAGATGAAGATATGATCATTACATCCGCGAACATGCCCGAATCCCACCTCTTATTTTCGTAGTTAGTTCCCTACGCATGTGGGAAACCTTGGCATTATGAAATTCGTGTGTAACTTGAATGCAATAGATACAAGGTTAGTGGTTCTGCGGTTATCACATGAGGTTCTGGCACTGTTTTTGAAATCAGGGATGACTGTTGATGTGCACTGCTTGTTGGACACCGCTTCAGTCTCCTGTATTGAACGACAGAGTGTGGCCATTACACACAACAGTCACCATCATTTTTAAAGAGTTCAAAGAAAAAAATCCCTGGATCTTGTGTCTTATTACGTTTTTGTCATTATTTTCGTTTGCCGACAATGTATAGCCGCAAAAGTACTGATTAACCATACATTCTCCATCCCCATAGCTGAATGAGTTGGCTCGTACCAACCGAACTGTTCATCAAAGTGCTCAGCCTAAGCATCAAATCTGCGGACCAAGTCATAAATTAATGAGTCGTCTTTTTCGCACTTAGTCTCACTAACATCTTGTAGACGGTCAATGCAACTACGGATCAGGAAAAACAGCACTCGACTATTCCAACTCTTGAGCTCACTCTGTTGAATACTCAATTCTGCCCATATCCAGACTGTTCGTAGGCCGCCTGCGTTTCAGTTCACAATGATCATTGTTGTGTTCATATTCACAGGGAGTTAATCAACGTGTTTATAAACTCTGTCGAATTGACCGGTAGTCTATTGTTAGGTGGGTCTGGCCCTAATACTGTGCGCAACAAGCTGCCGGCAACAAGGCTTTGTTTAGTATGGAAGCTGTAGCATATTGCAAACAGATACATCAAACTGGACGAAAACACCCGTTTACACATAATGTTCGAATTGGTCATTGTTCACCTAACTGGCAATTGATTGAACATTTGATCCAGTTTCGGACGCCCGTCAGAGGTTTTGCAAGCAAGAGTCGAGTGAAGATTCCGTCTCTAGAACGTACGAGTAATCCTCAGAGTACTCATTTATGTTACATACTATTCATCGATGTTACAAATGATTTATCATACGGATACAAGGATTACAATTTGAAAGTCCTTCCGAATTGACGAGTTCAAGCAGAAGTGAAACGGTGATTTTGGAACAGGCCTTAAGTAGCATGTTTATGGTTACCTATGCACAATAGGTGATAACTGATCCACAGTGTAATGAAAGTGACAAATCTGAAGATCGTGCTAATAGTCACGGGCGCATGTTTTTTGTCTACCATGGGCAGTCAAGACTAGCCCATATACTAGCCCTTATACATACTAACGTTCACATAGGGGTCAATAGAATCATGCATGAAGGAATATTGTTATGACCACGCGCGCTCCACTTCTGCAAAAAGAACCATCCTCGTGATTTAGATAGTTCCTTGCGCTCGTATTCAGGCATTATGTTTTACACATGAGAACAATTTTAACGAATATGGTCATGCGCAATGTTTTGTAATGTAGGGTATACGTGTCATTTACTTATATTGCTTATGGTCACCATCGTTTGTACTCTCTTACTTTGTAGGATATCATGCACCTGCTTTCTCTAGAGTCGGCTATCTTCTCTGTTATTGCTCCGTAACGTACATAGTATTCAATCGCTTCCGTATACGATAAAGTGTTATATACATACTTGTCTGTTACATACGGTAAAAGACGCTGTTGAATAAGATTATATAATAATAATAATAATTGATAAGAGTATACGACAATAATAAAGTTATACTGGACATAGAATCAATTCGTATGTCAAAAAAAAAAACAGTAGTAACAAATTGAATTAAACGACAAGGACTGAATGCGATCGAATCGTTCATCCACGACATAAAAATATAGATTTATGCTTACCTGTATCCCGTATCTCCGCCAGTAATCGTCGGATATTTAACGTGCATAAAATACTTTCTTTGTCTGGCAAACCGGATGATTTTGCAGGTGATTCTGTGTTAGACGGGAGAACGACGCAAGTGGAGCAACGTTCTACCCCGGCTGCACGTAAATAAGCTCGACTGAGGGGTGAGCCCTGGTGTAAGTATAGATGAAGTAATGAGAAACTCAGACAACAAACTATGAATGAGCATCATTGTATAACAACGTAAACATCATCATCATCATCATCATCATCATCATAGACAGCAATACATCAGTGGTTCACACTGATGCTTGACTGCCACACAACCACGAAGAACAAAGAAAAAAAACTTATATAGGAAGAAAGAAGAAAACAGAGGAGGGGAGGGGAAGTGGACCTAACTACTAAAAAATAGCTACGTCTATATTCAAACATACAACATCAAGGCGCCTACACCTTGCAAACAAACAACCGAGCTGTGAGTGAAAGTAAGACGTCGTATGGTAAGAGAGTTTGAAGGTCGGAACATAATACATTCTTGGGATGTATGTGTTAGGAACCAACCCTCATTCATCAGATCACTGACTCTACAGGGCAAACTGTGTCCAATCAGACTAATGTTATATACAACATTGACTAGCACTTCCAATCGTTTCGTCACAGGCGATACCCATAAGGTCAACACGAGTTCATATCACCTCAATCAGTGGTTGGAATATCGGGCTTACTACTTCGGTCATACGAATCTATTAAACGAGAACAAAACCAGCCCAGGTGAGGCATCGGTTTGAGAGTGTGCATTGTAAAATCATTTGTACTCTACTGTTAGTTAAATCTATATTGGTATCACAAAGTTTAAGTGAACAACGAGCCGTACAACATGCAGTTGTTTTGGTATTTGGAATGCTTACTATATGTTCTATACAACGAGCTCAAGCGTGAGTGCATCGGACCACTTTTAGATTAATCTACATATCACTGTGCGAATTCACATTCCATGCACGTTAGACCTCACACCACCTAACGGAAGATCGTGAGCTCCATCGTTGAAACCGTAAATCACATGAAACTTGCATCGTAGATCACACGATCAGAAGCAATGAATACATTTGATGTGGAAGCCTGACAAAAGACCGTCCCTGGTGAACTTCATGCGATACAGAAAAGCTGCAAAACGTCATATCCGACTCTTCACTACCCTGGAGGATCTCATCAACCTCTGGTCTTCTTAAATGACCATAACTAACAAACAAACCTGAGTGTAATCGAAACAACCACACACGAGACAGATGTCTTCAGAAAGAAAATTCAAGGCTTCGGTTCGCCTGAATATCAAACTGTGCTGGGTTTTTTTTTACCAACTGTAATAGTTGACGTCACGATTAAGGCACAGGTATAAATACTGAGTGTATAACTGAAGCAGATACCGCAAGACATATGTTTGCATGATGGGCTGACAAACGCAGCTGCCATTCATACAGTTTGCTGACCCACAAAGATTACTGTTACGTTAGACTATCCACAGTGTACCTGTATACCACATACCTATTGGACAATACTTTCCAACAAGTGAATGAAACATATTCATTACCAACACTGCTACTATGACATTCAACATTGTGTATATTTTTTGTTTCAATTAGCTTCCAGACAAGCTAGCTCAGTAACATCCCCTATTAAAGTTGCTAGTTCGGTGAGGTTAAATTTGGTTAGTCGAAGAACTCATTCCATCGGTTCGGTTTTCGAGTTTTCTAAGTATAATTCGCAGTATGGCCATTATACTTTACTGTACCACACCTACTGACCCCATTTGACTGGGATTCATCTTTAAGGTCTGATACTATGACCACTGGATTGTGTGACAGTCAATGGATGACGAGGTCTGATTGAGACAATCACGAAAATAATGAGATAAACATTAGCTTATGAAAAAAATGATACTAGAACACTTGCAATCTTTGGTACGATGATGTGCGCCAGTCCAAATAGCAAATGATTACAACGGTAGATAGCTTATAAAAAATCTGGGTACCGTTCATCAGTGACTGATTGCAAAAGTTGTCAGTCCAAACTTACCGACAGCACGTATATTTCCGGGAAATTTCTTAGACAGTACCACTCGGCACGGACCAATTCACTATCACACAGAAATACAATCGGCTTCAATTCATTCATGGGAAGCCGGGTCGATCGGAGAGGCATCACAAACGTAGCCAAACCCAATTTGAATCGACAATTTCGTTGTGGAAGACACACAAGAATGTGATCAGTGAAAGACCAACGCACCATATCGACCAGTGTCTGCAAGAAGATTTAGGAGAGCTGCTCAGGCAAGGAAGATTAGGAAGCTGCTCAGTATCAAGACAAAAAATTGAACGGCTTTTCCATCTGTTTATGACTTCTAATGAAGAGTTATGTCGATCGCTTGATCAGACAACCAATACTTGATGAGTACAACCGCAAAAGAAACGAAAGATGAGAAGTGCTGATTCGAAAGTAAGCATCACAAAATATTAGAGTAAGGATAGGCGACATTTAGAGGGGGACGGAGGAAACGGCCTGAAGACGCAAGCCATCTGATATTCAATGGGAATCGGTTACGAGCAAGCTGGTGGATTATGCATAACACACTGAGTGAAAATGATCTAACGGGCGGAAAGTGCTAGAGGGCTTAGTAGAGTTATAAGAAATATTGGGGGGTTACAAACTGGAGATAGACTACAGTGTTAGGGGGTGGTACAGAAACGTTAGTTAAAGGTACAAAATACCTACAGAGATGTTCGTTGAAGGAAATTATGCACAACGTGATCAATGTAATCATGAGGTAAGCAGTAGCAACGGCTTAGTGGCGACTGAAGAGAGAGTGAGGAACGGTAATAAACACTAAACACACGAGCACAGTCAGACAGAAGTGCACACGACAGACAGCCAGAAACCATGTTGACTGGTAAGTAGAAGATCCTGAGGTGAAGGTATGTCCGCAGGATTGAATGATTGCGAATACAAATGGAACAATAAAACCTTTGAACAAAACGGTTAGAAGACGAACACTGGTAGATGCTAGCATTTCGTATTGGCTCGTCAGTACCAAATAACCAATAACACGGGAAACTTCCAATTTAACGTCTACAGTACTTGGGTGGGGGGTAGGAACAAAGAAACCAACAATAACAAAAACGTCCAATCGTGTGATCTGAATGACACTCACAGCGACTTAGGACCACGGCAACCTCAGGTTCACAAATAATTGTTTTTGTACACACAACACAGGTTTGAACCGGTTTATCGCGACGGCTTCAGCAAATTTTAGGAACCGTGGGTAGGAATTGGTGTCGCGCGCATTATGCATGGGGAAGGCTGAGTTTCCAAACGGTCCACTCCGTTCGGAGGCCAGTTGACAGGATGTGGTTGTTCCGACACCACAAACCCACGGTTCCCTAAAATTTGCTGAAGCCGTCGCGACAAACCGGTTCAAACCTGTGTTGTGTGTACAAAAACAATTATTTGTGAACCTGAGGTTGCCGTGGTCCTAAGTCGCTGTGAGTGTCATTCAGATCACACGATTGGACGTTTTTGTTATTGTTGGTTTCTTTGTTCCTACCCCCACCCCAAGTACTGTAGACGTTAAATTGGAAGTTTCCCGTGTTATTGTTTATTTGGTACTGACGAGCCAATAGGAAATGCTAGCATCTACCAGTGTTCGTCTTCTAACCGTTTTGTTCAAGTTACTGAAGGGATATAACTGTTTCAAACGTATTGTTGCTCGTATGATGCTCCCATGTAATACTATGATGACTTAATCGCTGGAAAGCATGCTTTATTGTATCATCAGCGGCACGAACGGGCTAAGTGCCATAGCCGCAATACAGAAATAGGTTATGCGTTATAACACGTGATGCCA
>LOND01000140.1:214872-233760 GCA_014220965.1 Paragonimus kellicotti | reverse complement strand
ACTGGTGCGAAAATTGAAATTCAAAATCACAATTTATTTTTCGAAGATAGCTCGAAAAATAAACCCTTTTTGGAGGAAAATAGACTTTCCCCAACAATTTATATTCTCAGGTATTTCACGTTACCGTCTAAATGAGCGGCAGCTCGAGCCGTAGTGCCGTCTAACCAGGCTCCTAGCTGTTAATTGTGGATGCAGGACTGATTCTACCGGACTCCAAGTTCGCTCGTATTAGAGATTACCGGTCTCATATCTTTTTGCTAAATTTGTGGTATGTAAGGACTCACTAGAGCAGGACGAAATGTCGTAATACCAGCCTTTTTACCGCTGATGTATAACAGTCTACTTGCTCAGAGTGTCACTTATCAGCGACGCATGTATGAAAGCTGGCCTTTGCGAACTGAAGATTTCTCACAGAAATGATCATCAACAGAGAAGGAAATGAACCACGCCAGTCGCAGCTCCCCCGCACGTTCAGATTGGAGGGGCTAATTTTTGTTGATAGTTACTGTTGCCTTCCCCTTCACTTCCTCTCTGTTATAGGCGGACGTATCTGCTCCTTCTCCCCGTGTATTGAACAGGTTCAACGGACATGTTCCGCTTTGCATCTTACTGGTTTCGTCCAGATGCAAACGGTTGAGTGCCTCCAACGAGCCTACGATGTTTCCAGAACGTTCCTGAATGTGCCTAACATGGGTAAGATTCAATGTGCCCATTTGAACTACTTAACAGCTATTCTGTACATGGGAATGCTTTCCGTCAATTTTGTCTGATGACGTGCTTGTAGGCGATTGCCAGACTTACAAATGGACACGACAAGTTTTCATTCGAAATTTACGCACTTGAGGTCTGTCAAAGCCAAAAGATTGTTTTGGTCAACTCGTGTTGATTCTGCAGTAAATTATCTCAAGGGAACGCAGTCATGATTGGGAATCTATGAAAGGCAGTTCATGGGAATGTAGCGTCAGGTAGTGGTAACTAATATAGTCGCTCCAGCAAATCGTGTTATT
The DNA here is from genome assembly GCA_014220965.1 of Paragonimus kellicotti. NCBI lineage: Eukaryota > Metazoa > Platyhelminthes > Trematoda > Plagiorchiida > Troglotrematidae > Paragonimus > Paragonimus kellicotti. The sequence goes on along the minus strand of LOND01000140.1, from coordinate 232,753 downwards.
CACTGGAAACTCCGGAGTGTGTTCGTTTAGTCTAGGTTGAAGCGTCCTGTCAGTCCTGCGTATGTTCACACGCTTGTAGCAGCGCGTAAAGTCATATTTCACGCGGGATGCAGAAGAGATAGGGAGGCATCTTCTCATCGTTGTTGTCGACAGTTTTCTAGTTTCAGTCGGTTATGACTGGCGTTTGAGAATCAGCAAGACTTTTGTAAGTTTCAGCGTTTGGTAAGTTTTGCTCCACTTGTTTATCGTGGATGGATCTCTTTCATTTATACGACGGTTGGCGTCCACCGAAACATGTTTATTAATCGACTAGGAGGCATTATGAGAATCCTGATCGATTCGCATAATCAGTAGAAGCACTATATTTTCCAGCCATTTCTGAATATATTCTGGTTCCCCTCCCCAGGCTGATGAAACGGCGTCTAACGACTGTTCCAAGACTCATGGACATTTTGGTGTATCCTGATCTTTAGGACAGAACGCACCTCATCGTACTCTGAGAGACCTTCGATCTGCTCATACTGTATCCTGTCAAGCGTATTCAGTATTTGGTGTGGTAGCAACGATAGAACTACAAAGTAGGCGGTATCCACACTAGCAGCAGATTTCCTACTTTCTGTAAACGTCGAAAGACTTCAAACGCCCAGTTTTTTCCGTTTCCATGATGTCGGCGACTAATTAAACGTATCGATCCTGCAGATTTTGCCGCAGTCGTTTCGCCGGGTCTGTCAGTGTTACCGATTTGTCGAAGTCATCCAGCCTCTCTGACTGTGCAATTTCAAATTCTGTTGTGACCCGGCAGCATCTCTCTATCTTAGATTCGGGATGCTGAGCAGCTTCATCATTAAAGAAGCCTGTGGTCCATTCACTATCTGCACGGGCGGTCGTTTTTTTCCTTCAGGTCACTGCAGTAGGTACTCTAAACAGCTAACTACCTGCAACGAAAACGAACTTCATGCTGGAAGTTTGTCCGAAAAAACCATGTTAGATAGAGATTCAAACGAGAACTCTTGTAATTCGCCGAATTGCTCTCCAGTGACTGGGACTGCTGGTCGATCCACTTTAACGGAGGCACGCTTGAATGGGTTATTCGGGACTGACGAACTCCCTTCAGTGGTTTGCATATTACAGTGTTTCCCCCTCACTTTTTCCATGTGTTATAAGCAGCAGCTTTCCGAATCATAGTTTTGGATCTCCTGAGTGCTTACAGAATCTTCCATTTTATTTTTGTTGTCGATTGGCTTACGCCCGACCACGTGTACGATTGTCACTGTAATTTAAAACAAATTTATACTACTACAAGTAGTGTAACGATTTGGGCATTTTCACGTCCATATTTTCTAGTTTATTCTAACCGGACGATTCAGTTTACTTATTATTGAGTCCGGGTTGCGAACATAAGGATTATTATTTTTACACACCGGAATGGGTCACATGCTGAAAAAGCCCCACACATTGCTTCTACGTGAGTTGGATATTATTTTTTTCATATGCAAATGAACGGGCGAAAACCGATGTACAGGACTAACCTGGTTGATGTGCCCAGGTTGCTTACTTATGGGATTCAAAAAACCGATTTCCCTCGTTGAATAATTGACTCCCAGTTGCCTCGTTGTTTATTGTTTTTGTTCTGTGGTGAATGAATCGTGGTCTTTACCAGATCGGACAGGTTGATGGAGTGTACAAAACCTCTTCGACGGTTGGACTACCTAAAGGATTGATTAATTGGTATATTACTGGTTGATTTGCGATTAATTGTGAAAGCTGCGCTTCTTCTGATTTCCTTGCAAACCAGATTGCTCAATCAGTGACTGAGATGGCTCCGGCTGTGGATTTGCGAGAAGTAGTACCTATAAACTTCTGGTCTGTTTTTGCCTTCAGGACGGATTCTATATTTCTGACTACGGCGGTAACACACAGCAATAACGGACATATACCTTTTCATACTAATCTTTATTACGCACGATTACTTGCAATTTCACCGTGAAATAATTCCAAGGACACGTTGTTGGCGCCGACAAATCAGACGATATCGTGGAAGCAGGGACAATTAGCGTACCCGACCAAACTGAAACAAAAGGGGAAATACAATCCAACACCCGAGAAAGTTATGTATATCAAAGGCCAGAATGTTCCTACTCGTCAGCCCAGCATTAAGCAAAACTATATGACCTCATTCCATTCTACCAAGTGTGGGCTGATTTGTTTGTAGTTGAATCATGCATAATTCGCAGATCCCCTTTCATTTCGTCAATATCGTTCGTGCAATGAAAACCACCCCGGCGCTGTGCAGCGCTTCGGGATGGTTTTATGGTCACGCGTGTCACCTAGTATTGAAGTTTCTGTGAATGACTGTACCTCATTTCAGAAGTCGGATCATCATTATCATAACAGCCATGAGCCTGACCAAAGGTACTGTGGCTCGGGCTGCCGCTCACCTCAACAGTGACGTGGAATATCCTAGAAGAAAACGTTACTAAGAAGGTTGAAAATTAATAAAAGATTAGCGGGAGAAACTGAAAATGGTATGAATGCAAGTATGCCATTGACTGCGGCACACTGCCATACTGGAAAGCACTCCTAATCAGCGATTTAAGTTATCACCGAGGACCCCCAGGTAGCCAAGCGATACCTACACACTTAACTCATTGGAGTAGTTGGGGTTTTTCTATTCCAGGACCACGTTGTTACTTGACCGCCACACGGTTTTATCCAACTGTTGGTGGTCTCAGTACGTAATGTTTGGTACGGTATGCGCTCAGTTGGAATGTGGAGTATGTAACCCAACCATCGCAGGCTGCGCACCGTGAGTTAGTTGACCAATTGATCACGCATCCCGAGCGTCCCGGAATACGCGCCGGCGAACGGCCGTATTACTGACGCAGTCAGTCCACTGGATGTGGGCTAATTGGCGACGACAATCATAGTCAAACACAGCAAACCTGCTAATTTCTTCATTGCGAACAGGTCACGTTTCCGGATCACAGAGCAAAACAGAACGTACGCAAACATATACCCTTCCTTTTAACGACAATCGAACGTCTTTTCGACGCCACAGATGACGCAGGTTGGCAAAGGCAACTCGTGCCTTTGCTATCCTCGTTGATATCTCATCAGCAATATTACAAGCTGACGAGATAATGCTACCCAAGTAGGTGAAACTGTCCACAGTCTCAAGCGGATTACCTGCAATAAAGAAGCTAGGAGTACGAATGCCTCAGTCTTGAAGCAGTACTTTACACTTTGAAGGTACGAGGCGCATTTCATGAAACCAGCTCTGGTCACTCAGACGTTGTTCGCATGGTTGCATACCATGGCGGACCGTACAGAGGACAGAGGGACTAAGTAAGACAGTGTCAACCTAACGTCAGAAAGGAAGCTCAACACCAAGCTCAACGAATTCCACAAGCGCACCTTCCAGAATGTCGTTCCATTAAGAAAAAAACTGGAGGCAGAAGGAGAAAATCAGACACCCTTGAGGAATACCACTCGAAGTGATGAACGCTCCAGACAGTTGTCCATAAACCCTCATCCTGCTTGCAGAGTGAACATACAATGATCTCTACAGATTCACGTGTTTCCATGAAACTCATTTGGAGTGGATCAGAATCCGGCTTGTTCTTCACGTAGCCGATTTCCTCTGGGCTCAGTGAGACCAATGTGATGTCAGATAAAGTGGTAAAACCCATCCTGGCACATTTACAACCCGTTATATATTCTTTGATGCCGTAGTTGAACGTTAAAGACCGACGTACGTATAGTTTTGTTTAGCATAACAATTGTCGCTAAGCTCAGTATATTGTCAGCTACACCTATAGCAAATGGCGTGAGACTCATTCATGCTGAAAGGTATTGATATTTTTATTCCTTATTGACTCTGGCATCTGGAAAGAAATAGAGGTCGACAACGATCCATAGTTCGTCGGTTACGAATTCAAGTGCTTTCTTCATCCACATGATATTAAACGTATTCCTACAATGCCCTACAATCCGGCCATCAAAAAGGGGGTAGGGCGATGGAATCGCTGTTTAGAAGAAACTATTCGTTTGAGAGGGAGAAAGTTGGAGAATGCTACATTTGACACACCGTTTGCTTACATAACCACTCATGATCGCGAGAATCCGTCTGAGCCAGTGTACGGAGAAGATTGACGTTCGAAACTGAAATTATCCCATAATTTCCAAACACTGCAACAGTTGAATGACTTGAAAGGCGGAATCGTTACCCAAGTTTATGTAGTAAATGAGCACCTGTTTTGTCGAACAATTGCGTTTGCCGATTTCAGACTACCAGTGTTTTGTAAGGAATCAGTCCCGGTATTCCGAACTTTAGTTAGTCAAATAAACCGTTGGACGGTGAACCTGTCAACTAGGTAATTGAAAGCGTGTTAGTACAAGTCTTTCGTTCGACGGTCAAAGATGCTCAAATTTCATTGCAGTCATCTAAGTCACGCGAACCGAAAAACATGCATCTCACAAACTGCCGCTATCCCTCTGGGTTGCGTAGACTGGTTGGTCGCTACATGCCCTGTTCCCACGTTATATATCTGGAGAGGGACGATGATATGCCGACGTTTAGTCAGTTTCTCCCTCATACATACCCTATGCATATCCAATGCACAATTGATTGTGTTTACTGAGTTTGTACCTGTCATATGACTTCTTATGGCCACTTTAACCCCATTGGTTGTTATTTTCGCATTCGTACCCCATCGATGCTTTGGGTGTGGAATTATACAGCAACCGTTTTCCAGTTGGCCTTACTTTTTATTGCAGTGATCGAACTGAGAGAGCTACGAATACCGTGAAGGCCACTGGGCCAACCACGGTCTCATGGCTCTCCACGTTATGAATTGTAAGACGGATAGCTCCTCATTCTTGCAAACTGGTACTAGTTCACTTCCACCACCACCCATCCGATCGATGCCTTAAGATGCGAGTTTTCGAGCCAAAAGTATTGGCTGGTAATTCTAATTATTCTTTATAAGTTTGGGCGTGCTGGAAGTATTTCAGTCCACATTCAACTATTTTCCCCTCGCACTACTACTGGTATTGTGGCGCATCAACCGTCTTTACTGCTCACAGTTGCTGAGGCGTTAGCCAGAATAATGAAAGAACGAACCCTCTTTGCTAGTCTTTGTCGTCTATGGCGTCGGAAAGTCATTCGGTTATCGCCGAAAGAAAGGGCTATGGTGTCTGTGTGCGGTTCGTTCTGTTCGGTAGTTTGCATTCATAGCCTACTTATGACGAAGATGTTGGTCGATTTGCAATGTTTGACTTACGTTGTCTATGTCAGTTAGCTCTTATCAGATGAGATGACTGCGTGAACAACGCAGCCATTCTTTAGCGCCTATTTTCTGAATCTTCTGGCACGCCTCAGATTGGCCATATTGTAAAAATAAAGAGTGTGATGATTGAGCCACGTTCTACGTTGCCAGCTAAGCACGAGCGAAATCCACAACAGTCGGGTAAAACCACGAAGGTCATCAGGCAACGACGTGGTCATGGAGTATAAAAACCCTAGTTATTCAGCTGACTAAAATGAGCAGGTTTTTCGTCTCAGGTTGGAGATCTCGTAATCGCTCGCATTGCCGCTTACAACCGTTCTCCGATATGACTACACCCACAACACGCACTCTGACTAATAACTTAATATTCGTTTGAGTTCATTTAGTTTTCCATTTTCCTTTTGGTTATTTCTCTTCTGGGGTGTTTGTCATCATCTTTGCGTTGGACAGGTGTAACTTGCATGGGTCAGCTCATGACCATTTGAACTGAAGTAGTGGTAGTGTTGCTGAACTGTCACAACCGTGAAGGGAAAACAGAAAAAAGGGATCAAAGAGTGGAGAAGATGCGTCTTGGTTTATACGACTTCCATGTTTAAACTCAATCACTCAACAAAATCTGCAACTTTGCGCATGCAGCTTGCAAACAAACAACCGAGTTCACTACACATGAAATTAACACGACGTCTACGAGACAGACGTTACCGATCCATGGTGGTTAATCTTTTGATGATTGCCTTCAGATACTTTGCACCAATCGACCGCGTTGTACCTATGGAGCATTCGGTGTGAAGAGTGACTACTCAGTATCCACACAACCCAATCACTGAGTCTTTACATCTTGCAGAGCGGGCAGTTGAACTAGTTTTCTCCTTCCCGTCAAATATCCAGTTCTCACCCTTATCGTAACTCGCCTCTAGGTGCCTTTTACTGTGCGTTATTGAATCCAGACATCGGTGGTCAAACATTTGAGGACAATTTATTTCCCCTAGCATAAACGGCCACGTTTCGCACAAGCCACTTGCGATTTTATTAGTTGGTGAAGGTCTAGGTTGACGAAGATCGCCTCAGCTACGGAAACACAAGATCATGTATATCATTTCTGATACAGCACTTGTCCCAGTCGTAAACCATGAGTTTGAGTTGATTGATTTGTTGAAGTAGAGAAAATCCATGTTGAAAAATCTGAGCCACGGCCAAATGTAATCCAGCGACAAGGACCGCACACACCTTGTGGCATGTGCTTCATCGACTGAGCTACGATCCCACGCTGCAAGCTCAGAAATCTGATAGTTAGGCCCATTTACTTATTCACCCAGCTGCACCACACGGAATTCACCAAATAATCCAAGAGACAGACCGCTATAACCGGGTTTCCCGAGCAGCTAACCTCGGAAACCACCAGCGCTATGGTTGAGCACTGAACTGGTAATGCTGATAACTGATGTAGCGGATTTATTAGTGTCGATCTCAATTATGGGTTTCCTGTATAGTTGGAACTAAGGCTCGACTTAACCGGTCGGGTTTCGTCACTGAAACCTTCGGTTACTCCGTGTACTCAGTCTCAATTCGTCTTACTCCCTCTCAGCAAGCAAAGGCCTCAGATATTCTTCTGTATTTTGTATATTTCTGACAATTGTCAGGGGAAATTATACGATTTCGATAACCTTTTGCAATATACAGTGTTTGATGTCTGGGGCGAGGCAGCTGTTTTCTCTCTCGCTTCGTGCTCGACTCCTGTCTACGCTTCGCCGCTGCGTATATCACTGATTCCAGTTGCTATTGCTTGCCATCGCAACTACCTCCGGGCGATAGATTGGAAGAAAACACACTGAGAGGCTTCCCAGTCAAAAATATGTATCTTACATTTTTTTTGCATTGGTCCCCCGTCCACTTTAGACGTTTTTCTGTTCAATGGAGCCGTTCATCTGTATTGGTCGTGCAGTACACGTTGAGGTTCGCATGTTGGCATTATTGGTTTTGCAGAGCGTAACGCTACTCCCTACCCCATCTGCGCCAGATACGACATTTGGGTTCACCCTTTTTTTACACTCAACTGTTATCAAACCAAGCTTGTGGATAGCGCGAGCATCAAGTCGCGGGTTCGAGGAACGGTTAAGTTGAATGTCCGTGTCTATATCTGAGCAGCCTGATATCTAGTCCGCGTGCGGCTCCTTGAGTCCTATGATAGCAAACAGCTATGTTGTCTAAACGCGAAAAAGTTGAATATGAGACATGCATGTCGCACAAGACCTAACACTTATGGTCTATCGCTTGCACAAGTGTTGCACACGTTAGAAAAATCCGCTGACAGTGAGCCTATAGTTTTTGGACAGCCACAACACTACTACCTGCTCTTGATGCTGACTCTGTCTTCAGCCTACAATTATAGGAGTCATCGTTATTGTCATCCGTTCACCCACTTAGGTTTTCTCAACCCTAGAGGCAGAAGATACTCGATTCCTATCTGTATGTTACGTCAACATTACTTATCTGTTACGAGCTGGATTGAATGTGTTTTATCGTGTCAAGAACCTCGTTTTACGACCAGAAAGTTGTTAAAACCGAACTTGAGAATGTATTTATTCGCAGGTAGGACGAGCATGTTGAGTTGAGCGGTCTGGTCCCGTACAGTTTTCTGGATAGCTATCAGGTAACAAGTTCACATGTGTTCAGATCAACAAGCTGTAAGGTTGCCCTCTCGAATTCGAGTGTGTGTATTGCGATCTCATGTCAAGTTATCCCCGTGTTCTTAATAGCTCAAATAGGTAATGTGTGTTTGTATTTATTTTCAGGTCAGGTGGGCGCAGGCGATCCCGCTGCATCCAAAGCGACCGACCATCGGCCAGATGTTGATGGCAGGTGGAACAAACGGTTTTTGCTTCCCCCACCAGCTCCAACCAACACCCGTTATCTGTCAAAAGTAGACAAGGGTATACGGAACGGGAATGAATCGACGTTTTCTGATCGGCTAATCGATGAGGAGGAAAATGTCGGTACTTCGTCAGGAAAGAAGCGAATGCGTTTGGATTCACAAAACAATAAATCTGCTACTGAACGAGACAACGCACGATTCACATGGGAGGCAATATCTCAGGTAGGTGTTCATTTTGAGTCCTTCGGAGATCTATCACGTCTGTTGCTTGGAATGTATTTCTAAATATTGTTTATGAAATAAATCTTTATACAAACCGGAGCATGTTGTATGGGTATCAATATACTTATGTGATTCCCGTATTCCGTTACGGTAAACGATTTGTTCACACACATGCCAGTGAGGAAGATCCAGCCTGTTCTTAGCAAAACTGGAAACCCAAACAGTTTACGACTGTTAGCATTACATCGCTATACTAATCTCCTGTGATCGTCTTCCAAACTTGGCGCGTTCAGACAATATCATTGTGACCCACAGTGTCACACATTCAACACCACACGTCCTCGGTCCACTAACGTGTTAGTTCATCATTTCAGTGCACACTCTACCTCGGCTTATTGCTGAACGTTAATCCAGGATTGACAGAAGCCCATGCATGTATTCACTATCGCCAGTGACACGTTGAGGGTAGTAGAGAAGCTTAGTTATCTACGTAGCTTTATCGGACCTGACGGGTTGACCGGTGAGATGATCTATCGAGTAGCCGAAGCACTAGGTGACATCAGCTTTCCACTGAAGACTAGAGTATGTAACGTCCTAGTACAGACAGCCCTGGTGCATTTTACTGAAGCTTTGTATTTATGCAGGATATGTTAAAAGACTGTTTCCGGTCACCCGTGTCCTCTTAGTGTTACATTCGTTCAGCAAAACGCGTAAAAAGCAACGCGATCTGTTGGTGTTTGTCGTACAAGAGAATCAATCATGTTTGTACACTTATTGACCTTGCCGCTGCATTGCTTTCGGTTGCTTGCTTGTGCGCCTTGCACTTCGCACGATGTGGATTGAGCGGACAGGGGTGATCAATTGTTTGGTGTATGACGTGCTTTCAAAGGATGAGGGTCTTCAGTTCAAGGCTTGCTGTTGCGGAGCGTTAGTGACTTTCTGGTCAGAGACCAAAAGATGATGTTTTCCGAGATAATTGGTGACTGAATGAAATCTAAACCAGTGTACCTTCTGAACCACGCACGGGCAATCTTCTTCCGGGTTGGAGCCTGATCCCATGTCAGTGGGTCAACGGTGGACTGTGTCCTTTTAACTTTGGTGAATGAAGCTACATACTAAGCTAATTATGTCTGTTCTATTGAAGTAGCGTTTGGGTAGTAAATGAAGCAACGTAGTGTGATGCTTTATACTGTTCGTTGCGCGAAAATCTTTCAGTATTAGGCGACAAGTTTTGGGAAGCCAGATGCAGAACATGATCCAAATGTGCATCATTTGACTGGTTTATGATCTGCTCTTGATGCGTTTAGTTTTGGAAGAATTTATGATGCATAAGAATAGCGCCGAACAACAGTACCACTTTATATAGAAGCTGCGGGTTGTCCACCCTTATGATAGATTATGTCCGGACTTATCGAGTTGGCGTAAATAAATCGTTGAGTTCTTTCTATCGTATGAAGGAAAGTCAATTTCGAAGATGTCATACGAGTGCGACGGAAATCAGCGTATCTTCCAAACCTTATCCTACCTAGATCTGAATATGACAGATTTAGAATGCCGTTTGTTCGAAAGCCTACACGAAGACGTACTGTTAAGTACCACAATCGAAGGAAATAAAGCGGGTCTTTCTGTCTGGGAGCTGTTGTAGTGTCTTGCGTCGCAGTGTGTGATTTTATGCGCCAACCGCACATTCTGTGGTGTAAGTTGTTCTGTTAGTAAGCTGAATTCTGGTCGATCATTTCGTTGCCTCGTCCTAATATTGTTTCCGATGTGTGTATCGTTTTTGACCTTTTGATTGTTACCTTTCGATGTACTCTGTATTACCGTTCAAATTGTTTTTTTTTTCGCCTTGCATTTAAGCATGTTATGGCTGGTCACACTGGCTATCTGACCTTCGCTTCATGGCTTCCGCAACCCGTCCTCAGTCGCTGTGATTCTCGCAAATGCAATTCCCTTACTGATACTGTTAACCTGACGTGAAAAGTTGACCGACTTGACGAGCAAACGGATTGATCAGTTTGTGTAACCTCCACTTTGCTTGTACACGACGTTTGTAAATACATATGCCAAACAACGACATTGTGTATACATGCAGTCTGTTAAAATCGAAGAGTTCTTTCCTGTCTGTATGTTGTTTCCGTCGTGGATGTGTATCTCTGTATGATCGCCGTCCATACAGAATTCGAGAACTAGTTTCTTTTCCGTTGGTTGTTTGGGAAAATGACGGTCTTCGGTTGTCACTTGCTTAACTATGTGATTATTTCCTGAGTCGACGGCTCTCTCTGTATCTGTTTGTTTCTCTGTTCAGTTGACTGCGGCCATTAGCAAACCAGTTTGATTGGTCGTGGACTATTTCGCCATCGGTTTACGTCGGACTACAACCACGTGCGCGTATTTTAAACGGCTGTTTTTCCATCAGTGATGCTTATCGTTAAACATTCTGCCTATCCTTAAATTTGCACTTTAAATGGAGATGATGGGCAGCGACGGGATCTTGTTTCATATTCGAATTTGTCGTGTCCGCTGGACCCTCGCGATGAGGATTTAAGATTATTGTTTTCCATTGTTAACATACAAATGACCGTAATGGCACATTCAGGTTCATTATTCACCGACGAGTCTCTTTGCACAAGCAAATGACTTGAAAACAGTCCGACCGTGTTGTGGGTTCCAGCTCCGGTTATCTGAACCAGTTCTTTCACTCTGACTTGAAGTAGCTTCTTCAGCGTGTGAGCTGATCTACTGCCAGGATGTCCAGACTTAGACAGGAGAACGATTGGAGTTCTCAGTCAGAGCCTATACTGCATAGCAGCATTTGGGTGAAGATGTATTAGAACTTTTACTATTGATGAGTAGTCGGGAATTTAGTTGATTTCCAGTCGAACTTTTATTGTTTTTTCTCTTCTGTTCACAGTTGTGCGAAAGCAGTCGATGAATTCCACCTTAGTCGCCTAGCTCCGCGCCATGTCTATGACCGTTTATCGATGTATCCACCGTTTCAGAAAAATGAGGTTTTCATGTTCAACCGAGGATTGGAAACCTTAGGCTGCAACTTCAGGGTGGAGCTTATCCAAATTGGTGGAACATATGCGCGAATATCCCCGGTTAGGTTTGCAACAAATCAGCCACCCTGCAAACGAGTCCACTATCTCATTTTTAAGAACACCGACAACAAGGTTAGCCAGGGTCAACCTCCTCAAATGCCAGACAATGAATTACGTAAGCGCTTGTTCGGTTTGTATCAAGGACAATGCGACATGGAGTGCTGGCTGTTATTCAGATATGAGCCCGCATTGTCTCTGAACGGTTGCCCACGCAGAACACCACTGGGATGTTGAGAATCGTCACGGACTGCACCCGGCGTCATCAATAGCAAAGCTCAATCCAAACAGGATGCAAGGTCAAAGTTTTCAAGGCATTCTTGATTTTTCGAGACAGCCGATAGCTCACCACTTGCTTAAAGAGACCCACGGTTAGCGTACTTTGAACCATGTACCAAAAAAAAAATAATCTAACCTTATTTTTGTATACCTGCTGTAGCTGGCATGGCAAGTCTATGCAATAAGCTGCTGCAGTGTATTTAGGACAATCGTTTGAAAACTCAGCAATCGATAAGCACATCCACTGATGACGTTTCACTTTTGACGCAGAAATCTTTTCGGACTAGGTGAGCTGCTTCCAGTTTTGAGGACGATTAAACCATACGGCGTGTTAATGTGTAGATAATGACGAGTCACTACTATATTTGAGCTAGTGATGATGCTCAGCTCACTGTGTGAAGTCAATATAAATGTAGTTTTTAAACTCAAAGCAAACGCCCGGTAAGCTTGAGCAACGCATAGTCATCTCTACTGACTGGCTAAGCACTTGGTCTTTATCCATTTCTGGCAATCCATAGGATCGAGTTCGGACATAAGCCACACCATTTACGTTTCACCGTACGTACATACCTGGTCACTTTATGCTTGTTCCTATTGGTAACAGGTCGCGACTTGGTTTTCTAATTCCACACGGTCCCTCCTGAAAATGTTTCGCTTAATAGTCTTGCCGAGTGTCTGCAAGTTTGATCCGAATTCTCACTTGCTCTTAGACGCACCACAGCTAATCGCATATCTTGAAATTGATATTGACGTCCACTGTCAATGAACCTTCCTCCGTCGACCGCTACAAGCTGTGGTTTTAATTGTCCCGTTCCCGGAACGCTGGATTGGAAGAAGTGGACGAAAGGGGTGGCTACTACGATCCTCAGGCTTGAACCACTGGGCTTCTTTCTTTAGTGGCATCTGAAATCCATGGCAACCTGTCAGTTAGTTTTATAGGAAAAACGTCGCATATATCATCATCTGCCTGGTCTTTTTCGTATTGGAAAACACGAAATGTTCCCACGATTGGCACATCACTTGGTTTTCATCTACCTTCGGTTGAGTTCGGTTGTTAACTCCTCTTCTTCGCGGATCTACTGTTTTTTTAATACTTCATGTGACTAATTATTCCGCTACTTCGTACATCCCAGTTGGGATCCCAATTTGTAGTGACCACGAGTACGGTTCAAAGCTGAAAATGATAATGATGGGCTAATATACTACGATCTGGTTACCATTTCAGGCCATCTTAAATCATTTTCTGTGGTGAGATTGAAGTTTAACGGCAGGTTGGCGATAGGCCACAAGAATCCACTATCATGATTCAACCGAACCCTTCCATTTTGCTGATGAGGGCTTGCTTTTACTTATAGCTCAGTCGTTTGTTTGCAAGTTTCAGGCATCTTGATGTTCATTGCTTACGTTTAGACGGCTTATTCAATATTATTGCCGCGTCCCTTCTCTTCTATTTGTTAGTTAAGGTTTTGCTGGGGAATCCTGATTTTCCTTTCATGAACGCCTCCTCACAGAAAATGTTTTGGCCGATCAGAATGAACAGAACCTCTCAGAACACTCCAGAGAGGCCCCGTTATTTTTACTTACTCAACCCTCATTCCGCCAGGCCCACTGGTAGCTCGGTGACCGTAAGTGCTGGTTCTGATGACTATCCTTCAGTCTTCTAATTCGAGAATATTCGCACCGCATATATACTCTTGTATTTTTCTTTCTTGTGGCGGAACAAGCCGAATTTGGCACTCGTCTTTTTGGTTTAACTTGGGGGTCAGTTGCATTATTCTTCGGGACCAAAGCTTTTTTGTTCGCCTCAAGGCGGAAGGCTTGGGCTGAGTCAATGGGTCTTTCACTCCGTTGTTGGTCTAGCGTGTTTTTTCCGGGCGTTTACAACAGGCTTGTTTCTTCGGTCCACGGCCGTACGGTAAAGCATCGGCGCGAGCCACTGATGTGTTGCTGTCTGCGTTGATGAAAATTCGTGACTCGCTTCATCTTTTACTTTAGCGGTCGTTTGGGTTGACACAGGCATCGCCGCAAGCCAGATTTGTTGCACGATTTGAGATGGGTGTGCAGTTATCGTCTGTGTTTTGTCAGAGATTCACTGCATTCCCACATTCCGTACATGGCCCTTGGACTTCGGTTGCCGGCAAGCGTGAAATACCTGGCATCGTTCAGCTGCATTTATCACCTTCATACTGNACTGAGTTTGTACCTGTCATATGACTTCTTATGGCCACTTTAACCCCATTGGTTGTTATTTTCGCATTCGTACCCCATCGATGCTTTGGGTGTGGAATTATACAGCAACCGTTTTCCAGTTGGCCTTACTTTTTATTGCAGTGATCGAACTGAGAGAGCTACGAATACCGTGAAGGCCACTGGGCCAACCACGGTCTCATGGCTCTCCACGTTATGAATTGTAAGACGGATAGCTCCTCATTCTTGCAAACTGGTACTAGTTCACTTCCACCACCACCCATCCGATCGATGCCTTAAGATGCGAGTTTTCGAGCCAAAAGTATTGGCTGGTAATTCTAATTATTCTTTATAAGTTTGGGCGTGCTGGAAGTATTTCAGTCCACATTCAACTATTTTCCCCTCGCACTACTACTGGTATTGTGGCGCATCAACCGTCTTTACTGCTCACAGTTGCTGAGGCGTTAGCCAGAATAATGAAAGAACGAACCCTCTTTGCTAGTCTTTGTCGTCTATGGCGTCGGAAAGTCATTCGGTTATCGCCGAAAGAAAGGGCTATGGTGTCTGTGTGCGGTTCGTTCTGTTCGGTAGTTTGCATTCATAGCCTACTTATGACGAAGATGTTGGTCGATTTGCAATGTTTGACTTACGTTGTCTATGTCAGTTAGCTCTTATCAGATGAGATGACTGCGTGAACAACGCAGCCATTCTTTAGCGCCTATTTTCTGAATCTTCTGGCACGCCTCAGATTGGCCATATTGTAAAAATAAAGAGTGTGATGATTGAGCCACGTTCTACGTTGCCAGCTAAGCACGAGCGAAATCCACAACAGTCGGGTAAAACCACGAAGGTCATCAGGCAACGACGTGGTCATGGAGTATAAAAACCCTAGTTATTCAGCTGACTAAAATGAGCAGGTTTTTCGTCTCAGGTTGGAGATCTCGTAATCGCTCGCATTGCCGCTTACAACCGTTCTCCGATATGACTACACCCACAACACGCACTCTGACTAATAACTTAATATTCGTTTGAGTTCATTTAGTTTTCCATTTTCCTTTTGGTTATTTCTCTTCTGGGGTGTTTGTCATCATCTTTGCGTTGGACAGGTGTAACTTGCATGGGTCAGCTCATGACCATTTGAACTGAAGTAGTGGTAGTGTTGCTGAACTGTCACAACCGTGAAGGGAAAACAGAAAAAAGGGATCAAAGAGTGGAGAAGATGCGTCTTGGTTTATACGACTTCCATGTTTAAACTCAATCACTCAACAAAATCTGCAACTTTGCGCATGCAGCTTGCAAACAAACAACCGAGTTCACTACACATGAAATTAACACGACGTCTACGAGACAGACGTTACCGATCCATGGTGGTTAATCTTTTGATGATTGCCTTCAGATACTTTGCACCAATCGACCGCGTTGTACCTATGGAGCATTCGGTGTGAAGAGTGACTACTCAGTATCCACACAACCCAATCACTTGAGTCTTTACATCTTTGCAGAGCGGGCAGTTGAACTAGTTTTCTCCTTCCCGTCAAATATCCAGTTCTCACCCTTATCGTAACTCGCCTCTAGGTGCCTTTTACTGTGCGTTATTGAATCCAGACATCGGTGGTCAAACATTTGAGGACAATTTATTTCCCCTAGCATAAACGGCCACGTTTCGCACAAGCCACTTGCGATTTTATTAGTTGGTGAAGGTCTAGGTTGACGAAGATCGCCTCAGCTATGGAAACACAAGATCATGTATATCATTTCTGATACAGCACTTGTCTCCCAGTCGTAAACCATGAGTTTGAGTTGATTGGATTTGTTGAAGTAGGAGAAATCCAGTGTTGGAAAATCTGAGCAACGGCCAAATGTAAGGACCGCACACACCTTGTGGCATGTGCTTCATCGACTGAGCTACGATCCCACGCTGCGAGCTCAGAAATCTGATAGTTAGGCCCATTTACTTATTCATCCAGCTGCACCACACGGAATTCACCAAATAATCCAAGAGACAGACCGCTATAACCGGGTTTCCCGAGCAGCTAACCTCGGAAACCACCAGCGCTATGGTTGAGCACTGAACTGGTAACTACTGATAACTAATGTAGCGGATTTATTAGTGTCGAATCCCACTTAGGTTTCCTCTATAGTTGAATAAGGCCGAATTATCGGTTGGGTTTGCTGAAACCTTTCGCGCACAATTACGCCATCTGTACTGTCACCATTCTCGTTTCAGCGTAGGAGTTTGCGTTTCGTAAATTTTATGATATCCCGTCTGACACATTTTTGACTGTGCATCCTATTTTCCAGGCATAATTGTGAATTTACTTCGTTCAGTCGTGGCAACTCAGTCCAATTTCGGTATTGATACACCTCTCAGCAAGCAAAGGCCTCAGATATTCTTCTGTATTTTGTATATTTCTGACAATTGTCGGGGGAAATTATACGATTTCGATAACTCTTTTGCAATATACACTGTTTGATGTCTGGGGCGAGGACAGCTGTTTTCTCTCTCGCTTAGTGCTCGACATCCTACTACGCTTCGCTGCGTATATCACTGATTCCAGTTGCTATTGCTTGCCATCGCAACTACCTCCGGGCGATAGATTGGAAGAAAACACACTGAGAGGCTTCCCAGTCGAAAATATGTATCTTACATTTTTTGTGCATTGGTCCCCCGTCCACTTTAGACGTTTTTCTGTTCAATGGAGCCGTTCATCTGTATTGGTCGTGCAGTACACGTTGAGGTTCGCATGTTGGCATTATTGGTTTTGCAGAGCGTAACGCTACTCCCTACCCATCTGCGCCAGATACGACATTTGGGTTTCCCCCTTTTTTTTACACTCAACTGTTATCAAACCAAGCTTGTGGATAGCGCGAGCATCAAGTCGCGGGTTCGAGGAACGGTTAAATTGAATGTCCGTGTCTATATCTGGGCAGCCTGATATTATCCAGTCCGCGTGCGGCTCCTTCGAGTCTTATGATTAGCAAACAGCTAGTAGTCTAAACGCGAAAAAGTTGAATATGAGACATGCATGTCGCACAAGACCTAACACTTATGGTCTATCGCTTGCACAAGTGTTGCACACGTTAGAAAAATCCGCTGACAGTGAGCCTATAGTTTTTGGACAGCCACAACACTACTACCTGCTCTTGATGCTGACTCTGTCTTCAGCCTACAATTATAGGAGTCATCGTTATTGTCATCCGTTCACCCACTTAGGTTTTCTCAACCCTAGAGGCAGAAGATACTCGATTCCTATCTGTATGTTACGTCAACATTACTTATCTGTTACGAGCTGGATTGAATGTGTTTTATCGTGTCAAGAACCTCGTTTTACGACCAGAAAGTTGTTAAAACCGAACTTGAGAATGTATTTATTCGCAGGTAGGACGAGCATGTTGAGTTGAGCGGTCTGGTCCCGTACAGTTTTCTGGATAGCTATCAGGTAACAAGTTCACATGTGTTCAGATCAACAAGCTGTAAGGTTGCCCTCTCGAATTCGAGTGTGTGTATTGCGATCTCATGTCAAGTTATCCCCGTGTTCTTAATAGCTCAAATAGGTAATGTGTGTTTTGTATTATTTTCAGGTCAGGTGGGCGCAGGCGATCCCGCTGCATCCAAAGCGACCGACCATCGGCCAGATGTTGATGGCAGGTGGAACAAACGGTTTTTGCTTCCCCCACCAGCTCCAACCAACACCCGTTATCTGTCAAAAGTAGACAAGGGTATACGGAACGGGAATGAATCGACGTTTTCTGATCGGCTAATCGATGAGGAGGAAAATGTCGGTACTTCGTCAGGAAAGAAGCGAATGCGTTTGGATTCACAAAACAATAAATCTGCTACTGAACGAGACAACGCACGATTCACATGGGAGGCAATATCTCAGGTAGGTGTTCATTTTGAGTCCTTCGGAGATCTATCACGTCTATTTGCTTGG